>JAPKLW010002099.1:69380-111036 GCA_026898455.1 Plectranthus barbatus
AGATTGGTTGAAATTGAAACCATTTAGGTTGAAAGCCATGGTGCTGAGCAACCCGATTTGGCAGCCGAGTTGAAAAAGCTCAGGGAAGAGGTTGCTAATCTAAAGCAAGAGAAAACAGTTGCTGCAGTTGAAGCAGTGCAGGGTCCAACTGAGGAAGACAATGCCGAGGTGAATTTTATTCAAAGGAGCGGTTATCAAAACAACTACCGAGGAGGATATCAGCAACACAATCAGCAGAATAACCAGCCCTACACCTTCAATCACGCAAGGAATCACCCTGGATTCTCCTATGCAAACCCTCAAGCTGCAGAGCAACTACCACCAGGATTTGCCGTACAAGATGGAGTAATAGTGGAGAAAAAGAAGCCAAATCTCGAGGAGATTTTGGCTAAGTTCATGGAAGGCTCCACTGATACTGTAGCCAAGCTGAAGCAGGAAATTTCGTGGATGAACACAAAGGTCGATCAGATGCAAAAGCACATGCAGATCATTGAAAATCAAGTCAGCCAGATCGCCGATGCCCTATGAACTAAACACAAGCCGGGACAACTTCCGAGCAACACTCAGGTCAACCCCAAGAATCAGAATCAGAGGAACCAAGTGAACGCTATAACTCTGAGAGGGGGCAAAACCTATGAAGGGCCCAAGCAAGCAGGGACAGACACCCGAGATGAAGGAGAAGCCGAGGAAGAAGGAGAAGTCATCAAAGGAGAAGCTTCGTCGATCGACGAAACACCTCCGTCGATCAACGAAGCACCAATGCATCCATCGACCGAGGCTAACATTCGTTGATCGACGGCCGCCCCTGCTCTGCCAATGAAGAAACCGCCTCTGCCCTATCCGCAGCGGTTTGCCAAGACCAAGATGAACGAAAGGTATGCACGATTTCTGGAGACAATGAAGAAGGTGCATATCAACATCCCATTGGTAGAAGCTCTTCAAGAGATGCCCTGGTACATCAAGTTTCTGAAAGACATGGTCTCTCAGAAAAGACCTTTCTTGGAGCACGAGACGGTCAACCTGTTCGAAGAGTGCAGCACCATCATCCAAAAGAAGATGCCGATCAGAAGGGAAGACCCGGGTTCCTTCACAATCTCTTGTGTCATCGGAGGTGAGACTTTTGGGAAGGTTCTCTGTGATTCAGGGGCTTCGATCAACTTGATGCCGCTATCAATCTTCAGACGGTTAAAGATCGGAAACATCAAGCCCACAACAATCTCTCTTCAGATGGCCGATCGATCAGTCACCTATCCGAAGGGCATCGTTGAAGATGTGTTGGTAAAGGTAAAGGACTTCATAATTCCCGCTGACTTTGTGGTGCTCGACATGGAGGAGGATCGGAACATTCCTCTGATCCTTGGAAGACCATTCCTGAAAACCGGAGGAGCATTAACCGACATCCGCGACGGCAAGCTGACGTTCCAAGTGAACAATGAGTCCGTCACGTTCTCGATTTACAAGGCAATGCAGAAGCACAACGATGGAAGCTATGCAGAAGAATTCCACATGATCAACTGCTTCAGCCCGGTAATGTCTTCCCCTTTCACCTGTCTCAAAAGTGAGCCGGATTTCCAGGAAAACTGCCTGCAACATTCCCTTTCCTCGTCCACAAATCTGGACAAAGCAACCGAGGGGATCATGGATCTGGTCATGGAGCTGGATGTGTTCGAGGAGGTAACTCGAGAGAAAGAACTTAAAAGAGAACCGCTGCCCAGCCACTATAGCTAGTCCTCGTTGATCGAGTCCACTGCCTCGTCGATCGACGCTGCAACAACATCCTCATCGATCGACGAAGATGCTACGTCGATCGATGGCAACCTGGAGAAGACAATTTCCAGCTCTGAACCGCCAATTCTGGAGCTCAAGACACTCCCGGCACATCTCAGGTACGCATTCCTAGGGCCTGATAACACTTACACTGTTATTGTTTCCGCTTATCTTTCATAGGGGGAGTTGGACAAACTGCTGCGAGTTCTACGGACATACAAGAGCGCTATCGGATGGACTTTGGGAGATATCAAAGAGATCAGCCCTTCGCTGTGCATGCACAAGATCATCCTTGAAGAGGATGCCAAACCAAAGAGAAAATCACAACGACGTTTGAATCCCATCATGCAAGAGGCTGTAAAGAAGGAAGTTCTCAAACTCCTTGACCATGGCATGATCTACCCAATTTCCGACAGCAAGTGGGTGAGCCCTACACAAGTAGTAGCCAAGAAAGGAGGGATGCAAATAGTGAAGAATGATGATGGAGAAGAAGTAGCGAAAAGACTGATCACGGGATGGCGAGTCTGCATTGACTACCGAGCCTTGAACACCGCCACGTGCAAGGATCATTTTCCTCTTCCATTCATTGATCAAATGCTAGATAGATTATCTGGTTATCCTTTTTATTGCTTTCTTGATGGTTACTCAGGGTACAATCAGATAGTTGTGGCTCCTGAAGATCAACACAAGACGGCATTCACCTGTCCATATGGAGTATTCGCCTACCGACGGATGCCCTTTGGACTATGCAATGCACCGGCCACCTTCCAGAGATGCATGACGGCAATCTTCCACGACTTGATCGAGGACATCATGGAGGTATTTATGGATGACTTCTCGGTTTTTGGTAGCTCATTTGATGTCTGTTTGCAGAATTTGGCTACTGTACTTGAGAGATGCACCGAGATAAACCTGTGCCTCAATTAGGAGAAATGCCATTTCATGGTTTGGGAAGGAATTGTGTTGGGACATCGAGTGTCAGCCGAAGGATTGGAAGTGGATCGAGCCAAAGTGACAGCTATTGAGAAGATGCCACCACCAACAAATGTCAAAGCCGTCCGAAGCTTCCTGGGTCATGCAGGATTCTATAGGAGGTTCATCAAAGACTTCTCAAAGGTGTCCCGGCCCTTGTGTAACTTACTGGAGAAGGACGTGTCCTTCATTTTAGACGAAGAATGTCTGAAGGCATTTGAGAAGCTGAAAGAAGTGCTGGTAACTGCACCAGTTCTTACCGCACCAGATTGGGAAGAGCCCTTCACATTGATGTGCGACGCCAGCGATTATGCTGTTGGAGCAGTTCTGGGCCAACTGAAAGGAAGGCTCTTCCAGGTGATTCAATACGCCGGCAAAAGCATGAATCCGGCCCAATGCAACTACACCACGACAGAAAAGGAGATGCTTGCGGTTGTGTATGCCTTCGACAAGTTCCGGTCTTATCTGATAGGCTCAAAGACCATTGTCTACACCGACCATGCAGCAATCAGGTACCTGTTCGCAAAACAGGATGCCAAGCCCAGACTGATCCGATGGATACTGCTGTTGCAAGAGTTTGACTTGGAGATCAAAGACAGAAAAGGAAGCGAGAACGTCATCGCCGATCACTTGTCAAGGCTCGAACCACCGGTCGAAGGGGACAATCAGCAATCGATAATCCGAGAGACATTCCCCGACGAACAGGTCTACGCCTTGAGGGACATGAAGGAGATGTGTGAATCCAAAACCCCGTGGTTCGCAGACTTCGCCAATTATCTGGTCGGCGGCATACTTCCTCCGGACTCCTCTCCATATGCAAAGAGGAAGTTTCTGCACGACGTCAGATTCTACTATTGGGAGGTTCCCTACCTGTGGCGCAGATGTGCTGACGGCGTCATTCGCCGCCGTGTGCCCCAGTCTGAGTGGCAGAAAATCTTCTAAGCCTGCCATTCATCTCCTACCGGTGGCCACCATTCAGCCAACCGGACTGCCTTCAAAATCCTCGCAAGCGGATTCTATTAGCCTTCCATCTACGAAGTCTGTCGCGGATGGATAACGGGCTGTGATCGCTGCCAGAGGACCGACAACATCTCGCGGAGGGATGAGATGCCACAGACTCCGGTGATTGAAGTGGAGATATTTGACGTCTGGGGACGACTTCATGGGACCCTTCCCACCATCGCAAGGGTTCACATACATTCTATTGGCGGTGGACTACGTATCACGTTGGGTCGAAGCCATTCCGACAGCCACCAACGATCACAAAGTTGTCATCAAGTTCCTGCAAAAGCTCATCACAAGATTCGGAACACCAAGAGCCCTGGTAAGTGATGGGGGATCACATTTTTGTAACAGATGGCTTTCTTCTCTTCTTGCTAGGTATGGAGTAAAGCACCGCGTTACCACCCCATATCACCCTCAAGGGAACGGGTTGACGGAACTATCCAACAGAGAAATCAAGCAAATTTTGGAGAAGACGGTAAAGCAAAGAAAGGATTGGGCGGCAGTTCTCGATGATGCACTTTGGGCATACTGCACCGCCTACAAAACACCGATTGGGACGTCTCCATATCAGCTAATTTTTGGAAAGTCATGTCATCTTCCCGTCGAGATGGAGCACAAAGCTTGGAGGGCAGTGAAGGAATTAAATCTGGACTGGAAGACAGCTGCAGAAGAACGCACCATGGCACTGAACAAATTGGAAGACTTTCGGGATGAAGCCTATGAGAACAACGTCATCTATAAGAATCGAGCGAAGAGATTCCACGACAAAAAGATCCGCTTGCATATTTTCCATTCAGGTGACAAGGTTCTCCTCTTCAAATCCCGTCTTCGATTCATGCCCAGAAAGCTACAGTCAAAGTGGGCCGGACCATACACCGTGATCTGCCAATTTATGAACGGTGTAGTTGAATTAGCCGGCCAAGATGGAAGGAGCTTCAAAGTGAACTGGCAAAACCTGAAACCATACTTCACCCCTCTTCAAATCGAAGCAGTGGAGAAGTATTACTTGAACCGCCCTTAAAAAAAAACTCAGGTATTGTCGAGCTAGTGACATAAAACCAAGCACTGGTTGGGAGGTAACCCAACAGTGTCCTGTTTTATTTATTTCAGTTATTTTCAATTCAGTCAAGTCGAGTCAGTCTTGTTTCGTTTCGAATCATTTCGGGTCCAGTCATCTGTCGACCACGTCGATCGATGCTCTTTGGCATCGATCGACGAGGAAATTCAGCCTCGTCGATCGACGAAGATGCTCGTCGATCGACGAGAATGTTTTGCCTTCGTCGATCGACGAAGATGCCTCATCGATCGACGCGAGCATTGCTGAGTCGGACAGAGACGGGTTTAAAACCCACTTTTCCTCATTTTCTCCTCACAAACACACGACGCACGCCTCTCACCCACCTCGAATTTTTTCTCTCCAAATTCGTCAAAACCAACCACGGTACGTATCCTAACACTCTCCTCTTTGATTATTTCACATGTTTTGAAGGATTTGAGCATGATTTTGATAAAAAATTGAAGTTGGAGCCCTAGTTTTCATTTTTGCAATTTTGTCAATTTCGTTGCTATTCATTGTGATTATTCAATATGGTTAGTTGTTTTTGTCGATATACTTACTTGTGATTGGTTTGCTGCTTGAATTTCATTGATTTCTACGTACGATAGTTTGGGGGATGATTCTAGTTGGGGGTGTTATTCTAGTTTTGCTATTTCTGGGACAAATTCTGTCAAACAAAAAGGTAGTATGCTAGGATAAAGTTTGAATTGCATGAATGTCGAATCAATTTTGCATGGGTAGATTTATTTTTGAGGATTCTTGCACAAATTGGTTGCACTTTTGTTGGAATTTTGTGAAGAATTGTGATGAACTTTGACAAATTTTTTCCAACTACCCTTGCAGGTTGCCCATGGATTTTCGACCCACCTTCGCCAAACAAGCTCATGAGAGGCGATACAGAAATCTATCAGTTCACTGTCCGACAGACACTTTACCCATGCCCGGAGACAATGCAATTGCTAGGCATCCGAGCATATGTAGAGGCTCTCCTGCAGATAATTGATTGGAATGCTTGGATGACAGCCCGATGGCCGACATACCCGTCGCTTGTCCTAGAGTTTCTTGCCTCACTCCGCGTCTTCGAGGTTCAGCCGGAATCAAAGCCTATCACAATTGGTTTCCAGCTTTTGAACCAGTACTACGAAATTCCAAGGGACGAGCTTGAAGAAATCTGGGGAGTCTACGTTGGGGGGGTCGGTTTTCTCCCCCCACACTTCGACATTGCCCATTTCTGGTCCCAGATCGCATCTGATGCCAAAGAGGACCTGCGGGAGTTTGACTCGGGGACCTTGAAAGCGTCCTCCATTGACAATCCAGTTTTCAGATATCTGCAGAGATGCATGGGGGTGTCGATCACCGGCAGACATGAGAGCGGGAAAGTAAGAGTGGAGGAACTGTTCGCCCTCAATTGCATGTTGACAGGGGAGCAGTTTAGCCTTGCAGCGCTGGTCATGGACCAATGGAGGCATCAAATCAAGGCCTCCAAAGGCAACATTTGGAGCGGGGGATTGATCACCCCGATTGCGGAGTATGTGGGGATCGATTTGACACAGATCGAGGCACTTGAGGACGATAACCGAGGGCTCGGCATTGGGACTCTGGTGAAGATGTTGATGATTTCACCACGGGCGTCAGGTTGGTCCTTGAGGATGTGCAACGGGGACAAATTTCCACTTCCGCAACGGGACCTCACCCATGTCACTGATTATCACTTCCGTGATAATTGGTTGATGAGCACACCCGCCCATTTGAGGCTGATGGTCGGAGCAAACGGAGGCCCAAGAACCTCCAGACTTCGACTCCGACCACTGACCCAGCCGGACCAGCGACCGCCACAGACGCCCCCAGAAATGCCCGAGGAGGAGGAACCTGAGAATGCGGGGGATGACGGAGGAAGAGAGCGCAACCCTGACCGGACTGGCATACGGCTGCTACGCCACTTCTCGGGAGAGTCTTTATCTTCCGGGGTGGATCTGGCGACGATCTACCAGTTTATGCAGCAGCAGGCTGACTTGCATGCAACAGAGCACACCTGGCAGGCAGACTTTCAATAGAATGTGAACACGAGGTTGAATAACCTTGACGTTCAGATGCAGCGACTCCTCCTGAACACGCAGCCTGAGTCCGTCTACCTTCGCCGACAGAGAGAGCGACAGGATCGCCGGAGGCGACTGCCCGTGTGGCCATCTCCCGATGTCGAGATGGAGGATCCTCCGGAGGAGGAATGAGGTACCGTTTCCTTTTTCCTTTTCTAACTTTCAAACTTGTCCACTACTTCGAGTAGAACAAGTTTGGGGGGATGAGGATAGGAAAATGGAAACGTTAGTTTGTTTTCATTTTTCTGCTTTATTTTAATTTTCCGTTGTTTCGTTGTTTTTCTATTTTGTTTTTGATTTTCTGTTTTTTTCTGAACCATCACCATCCCTTTTCTTTTGCTTCAGTGTGAACAATTGCTCTCTGCATGGCTTTTTTACTCAAAATTAGTAGTTTTGAATTCTTGATTTGTGGTACTTGTTCTGAGTGAATAGTTTGGGCATTGTTTAGGAGCTTTTGAACATAGGACAGTCGGAACTTTTTGATTATGATGGTGTTATGACTGCTTACTTGTCTTTACTTGAACTAGAATTATTGATTGATAATCGAGATATTTGCTGATTAAGAATGATAATCTATGTGATAAAGTAGCCAATGATAGGAGCTGTTTTGCTTGATATGTTGATCTTTGAAACTTATATTCTTGCATGATAACTGTTCGAAATTAGATAATTATTGAGGAGTAACGAAAATTTCTACCTTGTGAGGAATTTGTGCCATTTCTTTCGTTTGATGAGTGACAAAGTTGTTAGACTTATTTCCTAGAATTTGACGAATTTCTCTCTTGAGGTTGCATTAAGTGTGGTAATAGGGTGAAAATGATTTTAGAAATGTTCTTTCGTAGCCCATTCCCCATACACTAACCTTAAATATTCACTTGTAGCCCCTTTGAGCCTTGAATGAATTTTTTCTTTGATTAGAAGGGTTGATGAAAAAGATGATTGTGATTTATTGGATGGTGTGAATTGTGGGAATGTGATGTGAGGCCATGTTCGAAAAAAAAAAAAGAGAGAAAAGAAAAATTTTTAGGGGTTTCCATGGGAAAAGTTGAAAAATAAACATTGGTGAAAAAGAAAAAGAAAGAAAATGAGGGGAATTCATTTACGTTGTTCACAAATAATTGAGAGTAAGCTCTTAGGAACCCCGAGAATGATGAAAAAAAAAAAGAACAAGATTGTGTGTGAAGAAAGAAAAATTTGTATGTGGGCATGATATGCTAAAGACTTGGTGTTGATGGAAATATTTTGAGTCATTTAGCCAAAAATATCCTACCTTTTAGGTGAGCCACATTACAACCAAATAAAGACCTTTCTGATTCCCTGAAAAGCCACACTAACAAGCAGTGGAGAGATGAGAAATTTGACAAACCTATGGTGAAATAAACTAAAACTATGATTGTGTGAATTTCAAAATCCTTTTTCTTGATTGAGCGATGAGTGCAAACACTACCCGGTGAGGTTTCTCCTCGATAGTTTACCAATAAGAATTTGTTTGGATTGCATGATTTATGTGAATAAGTGAAACTTAGATTGCAAAAGAGGCTTGTGAGGCATTGCACACTTGTATCTGCATTTGATTGGAATTCTTTTCTGTGAATTGATCGAGGACGATCAATGGTTTAAGTTTGGGGGAGTTGATAAGTTAGGATTTTCACCAACTTATCTTATTGTTCTTTGACTGTTTGTGTAATGTTCAGATCGTTTTTGTATCGTTTTCGTGCATGAATTGGTTTTTGTACTTTGAATGTCGTGTTTGATGAATCATGCTGGTTTTTAGTCGAAAAAATAGTAAAGAATCAGGATTCCAATTTCGGCACCTCGTCGATCGATGGAAAGGCTCATCGATCGACGAGGTAAGGAAGGTATTGTACTCGACGAAGGGAAGAGGAAGATCGACGGAAGCAAAGTCCGCGTCAATTGCTGCTAATCCTCGTCGATCGACGAAGAGGTTCCAGGAGCAGCGATCGACGCCAGATGCCCACGGTCGACGCACATGCGGGAAACCTAATCTGGATCTGATTTGGAGATTAATGCATATCTAACCCTAGATACTGCTAGATATATCTTTCACCTATATAAATACTCATGTATAATTCGTTTTTTTAGAGAGAAGAGACTTAGAGCAATTACAAGATTTTAGTATTGAAGAATTTTTAGAGTTTATGTTTGAAGACAAGTTCTTGTGGGAAGATTTCCGGATTCAAGTTTTTATGCAATTCAGGTTTTATTTTTCTATGATGAATATTACCATGAATATGTGTAACTAAATCCTTTCTCAGATTCTAGGGTTTCGAACTATCAATGTATACATCTTTTGATTAATTGAATTATTTTCCCTTTCCCTTCGTAGTTTGTGAAATCTGTACTTATTCATAATCTTGATTTGTTGGCCACTTATTAGGATTATTTAGTTGATTACTTGAGACGTAACTGTGATAGTTTTCAATGGAAAGAGATTTTCACAATATAATCTGATTTCTTGTCGTAACTGAAGGAGATTAATTGTAGGAATAAATCTGTAGATCTTTGGAGTTAGTTAATTTATCTTGAGACCGAGCGGAGATAGGTAATTAATTAATCTACTTTACGAATTGTCCAACAAAGAAGTTCGTAATACTTTTCTGATGTTTCACTACGAAGAGGAATTAAAATTGGGAATTAATCAATTCTTTCATGCATATCATACTCGATAGGTAGATATCCCTGGAATATGTACTTCTCTTATTTGACTTCAAAAGCCTTTTAAATTCCTGTTTAATTTTCATTGGCAAGTATTGCGATTTTCAAAACAAACAACAAAACTTTTTATTTGATTTTCCTAATCAGTATTTTCAAGAACGTCCGACTTAGTACTTGAAGATTATTCGTTACTTCTTTCCCAGAGGGATCGATAATTTCATTTGCCGCTATATTATTAGCTTTGCTAAGTCGCTGTTAAATAATTTAGCGATCACTTTGCTAAAGTCCAAACCGGTGAATGTTGCCCCTCTCATTCTTTACTCTATTCTTGTTTGTGGTAATTGGGAGAGTCCTGGCCCGTTGTTCTTTCCATCGCTGATTATGCAGGTGTGCAAGCGAGCGGGGGTACCTATGTTGGACACAGAGGCTCGGGATCTGGGCGCTACTGATATCAACATCTTCCACCTACAGCGCCGCTATGCTGCCTAGGATGCTGCAGCAACACCCAAGCCTCCTTCCTCCAGCCGTGCTTCTGCCTCTCCGTCCACTCGCGCTTCACCTGTTGCCACTGCTGCTGCAACTGATCCTGTCATTGCTGAGCTGCGTCTGCTCTATGAGGAGGTCCTAGCCGTTCATGCCACATGCAGCAGGACCGAGAAGCAGCTCCAATTGTTGAACGATCAGCTATCTCAGCTTTTGCCAGTCACATCTGGATCCCATCCTGCAGCTCAACCATAACTGTTTATGGTTCCTCCTTCACCCTATCCTCCCTTAACAATTGCTTTATTTTGGTTGAATTCCGTTTAATATTCTTATGGGGT
The DNA here is from genome assembly GCA_026898455.1 of Plectranthus barbatus. Classification (NCBI taxonomy): domain Eukaryota; kingdom Viridiplantae; phylum Streptophyta; class Magnoliopsida; order Lamiales; family Lamiaceae; genus Plectranthus; species Plectranthus barbatus. The sequence continues at coordinate 79,775 of JAPKLW010002099.1, forward strand.
CTGTACTTAATACTTAAATAACTACTTTGGTGTTTTGGTGGTACTCGATGGTTCTTATGCTGCTGGTTTGGGTTGCTATATCTATTCTATTTCTTTTCAGTTCGTGTCGGTTGATGTTGGATTTTATTTCTGGCTGCTCTACTTTTGCTTCGATGATGATTTCTGTTTGTTTCCATCTTCTCTCGTGGATGTGATTGTTGATTTAGTTGATTTTCATCTTTTAATTGTTCCTTAGGTTTAACAAATTATTTCTTGACGTGCTTCCCATCTATTCTCGTGGACTGAAATTGTTTATTTCGAAAACTTCATTGCCTTGCCTAGTTGTTTGTTATTTATTGACTTCCTATCTCGGTTTTGCGAGTGTGAGTGTTTACCTTCGACTGCTTGTGGTTGCCTTGACGCGAAATGTGTTTTTATACCACTTGGGATATGATTTAGGCCATCGTTGTTTTATTTTGTGCTTTAGCCTTATTTTGTTTTTGTCCCCATCTGTTTCAGCCGTTTACCTTTTATTTTTACCCTCATCGTGAGCACTTATATGAGTTCGGCCTTTCTACATTGAAGACAATGTCCGTCCTTAAGTTTGGGGGGTGTGCTCCAGTTTCGGGTTATTTTATTTTTGAATCTTGTATTCCGTTTCATTGACAATTGCGGTTTCATTTTCGTGTAATGTAGTGTGCATAAAAGAATAAATGAGAGAAAATCTGACAAAAAAATTTGAGAAAATCTCGACAAAAAGAAAAAGGTCGAGAAAGGAAAATCGAAAAAAATCAAGAACAATTCGACAAAATAAAAAATAAAAAAAGAGAAAAGAGTGAAATAAAGGGTGGAGTTTTTATTATTTTCTTTCTTTTTGATCTTTCTCATTTCATTTGGTGTAATAATATGGGGTATTCATCTTTTCACTTGGGATTGTGGTTCTAATTATTTCTCTCTAAATAAGTGGTAGAACTCATTGGTGCTCTCTATTTAGTTACTTATCCAAAAATCTCCCTACCTTAACCTTAGTCCACATTACAAGCCAATAAAGTCCTATTGATCCCTTATGGTATGAACTCCATTAGTGGAGAGGTTGTTATGAGTAGTTTGGAGTCAAAATAAGTAAGCATGGTGATCATAAGTATTACTTGAGTGAGGAGTTGATTTGGATCATTTTGTCTTGGCATTGTAATGATGTATTGTGCTGTTTTGAGATAATGAGATGTTAAACTAGTAGGAAGGGTTTTGAGATGAGTTGATACTATTTTGATGATTGAATCCTAATTCTCTTTTTCAACTGTGCTGAGACGTGTAAGAGTATGAGCTAGCATGACCGAAATTCGAACTTGTTTGCCCCTTGAGTCATTTTGTCTCTTTTGTTGATCGAGGAAGATCAACGAGCTAAGTTTTTTTTAGGGGGGGTGATAACTCTTAAAAAAGAGTTATATTCTCTCGATTTTAGTTCGTTTTAGAGAGTCTTTCATCTACGTTTGATCAAATAAATATTTTTTTAGTCTTATATTTAGTTGTTCGAGTTCTTTTATGTTTATTTCGTGTTTTGAAGCAAATAACAATATTTTTGGAGGATTTGCAGTGAAATTGCCGAGCAGAAAATTACCATGTCTTGAAGTCTGTGCTGGAGCAAAAGGAAACAGATGCTGTAGCATACCGAGCTCGGTTAGCTCCCAGTCAACTTAAGTCAAAGTTGCGGGATGACGTGGAAAAAACTCATTGAGCTGAGCTAGAAATGCGAAAATAGCTGATTTTTGCCCATTTTCTCCAAGGACAAGTTGCCAAAAGGGGAAACCTAGAAATGGGGAGAGGTATAAAAGCCAAATTGAAGAGAGAGAAAAGAGAGCCTCACTTGTGAATCATCGACACACATTTACGGGGCTGAGGATTTTCAGCAAAAGAGAAGGAACAATCGAAGGAAGGAGGAATGTTTCAGCTCAAAAGAAGGTCTGGAAGGGAAGAACATCAAGCTATCTTAGCTCAACCGACGTGGAGCTAGTTGGGCAACGAGGAATCGTTCTTGCTAGATTCGATCGAAGGGGGATTCTTACCTTCAGCTTTTTTTGTGTTGATTCCTGTTTTCAATTATGAATTTCGAATTCCCAGAAATGATTTCAGCTCTTACCTTTGTAAATATGAGCTAAACACGTATAGCTTGGGCTATGGATGAGACTAGCATGTTTAGATTTTATTGTGCAACATTATTGCTAATGGCATGGAGTTTGAGCTTTTGAAGGTTTAAATCTTTTAATTACAATCCTTGTGGGAGCTTGTGTTTGTGATTTATGCTTAATCTTGGTTTGGGAAAGCTAGGATTATGAGTATAAACCTCAATTGCTACACAATATGTTGCATAGGAATATGTAGGTGTTGTGTTTGTTTAAATGCCTAAGAGAGCTATGAATAGTGCTGAACTTAATTTGAATTTGGGCATAGGAATATGTTAAATTAAATTAAGAAAGGCAATCTCATCTATTTTGGAAAGTCTAGCTGGGAATAGTAATTTTGGCATCAACTTACTCTGTGCTGTTGCAGTTGCTGTAGTATGTCTGTTCGTAGCAAGTGATTCCATAGCCTAAGTCGTTTCTCTTATTGATTAAAAAGAATTTGTCCAATCCGATTTTCTCATTAAACCCTTATTTTTGTCACCTGTTATTTTCTTATTAATTCATGCCTAGATTAATTAAACAAACCAACTCATTTTTCCTCATCAATTAAATCGAGTTGAGTGTGTGTGCACCTTACCCCTTCCCTGTGGATCGATACACGGAGAATACTTTGTTTTATTATTACTTCTGATAGTGTGCACTTGCACTAGTGTGTTTCCTACCTTACTGAATCAATTTCCATACTAGCAATATTCACCAACGACCAAAATCTCAACAATTTCACGAAATAATCCAACAACAATCATAATGAAAACACTTGTTTTCATATATCGCGAATTTAAAGTACATAGACGACCAGCTAGCAAAAGGTCTTAGTGTCATTCATAACAGTCTCTGACACTTCCGCCTTACTAAAATACTTAACAACTTGCGGCGTCAACTACTATGACCGTCGCTAAAACGTTAAGCCAAAAACAGATACAGTAAAACGTGTTCATTTTCTAAAAAATAACATTCACCATCAACATGACCCTTCGGATGGAATTTCCTCATTTCCTTTCTCTAACTTGGCGTAGCTGTCTTCACTTACTGGTTAGTTGGCTTTCGCATTCCAGATTTACATTTACGAGCAAAATGTCCAAATTTTCCACAAACTATGCACCTACCTGTTCCTGTTAGGCATTCACCAGGATGTCTCTTTCCACACCTTTTACATATCGAAAAAGTACTCTCCCTTTGTTCAGTTCTTGAGATGGTTTTAGCTTTGTACCCCTTTTGCCTCTTTTGATCCCTTAACGCTTGATGATAGTGTTGTTGTTGTTCTTCCCTATTTTTTTTTAGTTCAAATGATGAAAATGTATGAGTTTCCTGTGGCACCACCATTAATATTGTAGGCACTGTAATGTCCCTATGATGACCTGGGGGTGGGTGCCCCTTTGCGATAACCCTTTGGATGAGCTCGGCCAGAAAAACTCAAAAATTTCCAATACGCTCCTTTGTATCCGAGCGACAGTAAGTATGTGAAAATGCCAACTCCAGGGCCTATGGGGTCCACCTATCCGTAACCAATTCTCTTGCTCTTTCCATTGCCTTAAATCCACTGACTCCAAGGGGTTGAACCCTTTCCCATTCATTCATATACGCCATCAGGGCTGAAGCTAATCATTCTTTGGAAAAACGGGAGTGTGCATGAAATTGGGGAACCAAGACATCTCTAACGGGCTCCATCTACCACACCAAGTAAATGATTAGTCCCAAAATCAACAAAACAACATCACAGAGCACGACTCTATGACTTGGTGGCAACTCTGTCCTCTAACACACCATGTCGAGATTCCTTCAGATCCTCGTACTGACACCCTTACTCGCTCAAGCCTGACTATATCTGTCAGACTCGCTGCATGCATTCTGCACACTCAGTCAATTACTGGATTTTCCAGTTCACATGAAACTTTCAATTTCAACAACCATATATCTCACTCTTATACACCAAGTCTAACCATCATTCTAAGTTCGTCAATTTATACCAACTGTCAATTAGTCATGTCCTAATCCATCCTAATCTAACCTTCAAGTTTAATCAATTTCTCCAAATTTCTTACAGCTCAGCTCAAACTTAACACGTCTTTAAGCATTAATACAAAAGTTTACACTGCTTGCAACACATTTTAAACACATCATTTTGAAATCACAATTTCCAAAAATCACCACACCAATGTCAAAACCAAACAACTTCATAAGTTTTTGAAATCATGCGATTTTCTCAGAACACCACATCAATCACTTTCTTTTGTTAAATTAAATAGTGTCAGCACTCTGCTTAACACAAAACGACACATGTCATTCAATAACATCTTTCAATCACCTTTTGTTTAGCACACGAACAAAATTCAAATCATTTCAAATCATTTTCAATTGATACACCAACACTTTCAAACTTTTATAGCCACAATCACAATGTGCTATCTTTTCAAAATCTCTTTCACTTCAAATCATTTTAAACGACTCAAACACTTCACAATCTTGCAAGCATGTAACTTTAAAACATTTCAAAACATACCTCAGGTTGAGCAGGATGGAGTGGGGTGTAAAGCACGTGCAAATCTTGTTCAATCAAAACAATTTTAATCCTTTCAAACAATCTCTTCTCAAACCTTTTTCAGAACAAACTCCTTTTTAAAACCTTTCTTAAAACCTGGCTTTGATACCACTTCTGTAACACCCCCAATTAGCCTTCCCAACTACGAGGCACGTTACCGTTGTGGTTGACGATTTTCAAACAATTAATAATTTAAAAACAGCGGAGGACTAAATAGTAATTAAAAGATCAACTTGGAAATATCATTCAACAACGTTTAACATCAACAAAATAAAGATGTTTTGAACAACTATTTCTTCAAAAGACTTAAACATGGGAAGGAAGACATTTTCAGATAGTGGTGCAGCAGTGTGTAGCATGATGGTGATATGCATATGATGATGCATATCACAGGATCTTGAAAATCATTACAAAATTCTAGCTCCGCCTTTACACCACCACTTCTCCATCCTCGCCGATCAACCTGCGCGTTTTATAAATAACACGAGGGGCTGAGTACAATTGTACCCAATGAAAACATGCCCAAAAGATATAGTTTAAATTAGAATGCTATGCAAATCACACAGATAAATACGGGGTTTTATTGAAAGAACCGTGTTATCTAAATCATTTTACTTTGCGCGCTATCTAACATGATATCATATCTGTTTATCATGGTGTAACTGGAAGCTGGCCCACTTCTAAGTTATGGTGAATAGTTAGGAATGGATGAACCACTCAACCCACTGTCATTAAGTGCACTAGTCTCGGACTACAGTATCGAGACCCGATTGTTATAAAGAATAATTCAATTACTTTCCTTTTAGGGTTTACGTACACAACCATCTCGCCCGAGCTCATTAAGTACATTTCTTTCTGGGCTTACGTACACAACAGTCTCACCCAAGCTCATAAATCATGCAAGGTTACTAGCCTTTATCACTAATAATAAGACTAGCTCAAGTACTGAACGTACCTAGTTCTCATCTCATTAAATAACTCCCTGTTGATAGCAGTCAACAGAGGACATATATGATAGGACAAAACATTTTATGCGTAGCAATCATTTAAAATAAATAATTTTCACACACGTTTTTCAAACTGAGCATGAAGCTCGAAAAAGACATTTTATTTTATACTGAAATAGTCCCCACTTGGTGTTAAGATTTTACTCCTAGATGTCTCTTTGTTAATTGTGTAGTTTGAGCTCGGTCACCTTATCTCCTATCTTCCTTCAAAAACCACTATACACAACCAATTAGGAAGGATAAACTAGGACAGACATCTAACTCGACACATTTCCAATAATCACTTCGCACAATTCAACCTTTAATTTCCAAACTCAATTTCAACACCAAATCATGCTTCAGATCTTATCTTAATCGATTCAATCAACTTTCGACATTCGATTTCATAAACCAACACTTGTTCTAACACTTAGCATGCTTCTCATATCATGTATTAAACTCATAAATAAAAAACGACTTGAATCAGATCAAAATAGGTTAAGAAAACACGAAAATTTTCCACCTGAACTGCTGTGTCGACCGAGACACACTCAACTCGGTCGACACAGCCTTCATGTGGACTGGGGTGCACCAAATCGACCCTTCTCCCTCTCGGTCGACATGGCTTGGCTCAACACGGCTCTTCTCGATCGAGATGAAGTTCATCTCGGTCCAGATGAGTCGTCTTCTTCCTCCCTTATTCGCGGTAGAAACCTGCAACTCGAGTTTTTGGCCATTTCAAACGCAACAAACACCAAACAAACCTTCCAACAAGATCTTAAGATAATAAGGAACAAGGAAAACATGCCACAGACATCCAAAATACGAGTAACTGGCCGATAATATTTGTGGTTGAAGCACTCACCGGAGAAGAAAACAACGGCGGTTCGTGACTTTTTCGGCGTTCCTAAAATCATTTTTTCATACTCTCGAACTCCCTACAGTCTGGTGATCACAAATATATAAGCCAAAACTCAATCCATCGTCATTTCAAACAATTACCAATTCGATATCGGAAAGTTATCGAAACCGACAAGGTTACCCTTCAAGGCTTGTAACTTCCTCGTTACTTCACCTCACGGGACGTGTGATAGCTTCCCGGAATCCTTAAAGAACGACAAACATGATGGTGGTGGTGGAATTCACTTCCATTGCTTGAGCTGGCCGGATTAAACAAAAACAGAGAGGCTGTAGCAAGGGTTGGTACGGTGGTGCTGGCGGTGTGGTGTGAGCGTGAGGTTCAGGAAAAATGAAAGAATGATGCTTATCAAAATTTTGTTTGATTCAATGCATCCCTCCTCACCGCCTCAATTGAAAGTTAATTGATCCACCGCCTCCACCGCCTCTCCAAAACAATCAAGACATGCCACACACACCATGAGAGACGTGGCTTTTCTTCCTAGTGAAGAATCCTTCCCCCCACCTCAATTCGAGTAAATTTTCCTCCGATAACTCGTCTTCTCGAGTTTGAAATATATAAAAATTTATACGGAAGTGCTCCTTTTAACGATCCCGTCTTAATCATATAATTTTCCAAATTTCTGGAGATAAAAATTTTCCAATTTTTCATTAAATTCAATATTTAATTAAACATGATTCGGGTCTCAGAAAAATATACCGATCATTTCGTATCCTTGCTTATTTTATTTCCAAGTATTCCCTAGCTTGGTTTAAGAAATGAACTTCCCGAGTGCAAGTTGTAAATTTAAAGACAAATATTAATATTCCAATTAATCCCTCATTGCACTCGCCCTTCTTTTATAATTTGTGACTTCACGGTCACTCATGTTTTCTTAAAACGATCCTATTGGTATATATAAGCAAAATTTGGACCCTTAAATCTCATCGGTGTTTAATTTCTTCTTTAAAACGAATAAATAAAAATATTGCAAGAATTTAAATATTCATTTATTGAATAAATTAAGCATAAACTTGCTTAATTACATGCGGGATATTACATTCACCCCACCTTGCAAGAATTTCATCCCGAAATATTGCTAGGATGCTTCTATCAATTCTAGATACTTATCCCGCATCTTCTCGTCTAATTCCCAAGTGGCTTCCTCTTGTCCATGATGTCTATAATACTTTCACAAGAGTAATCGACTTGTTCCTCAATTCTTGAGTCTTTCGGTCCAAGATTGCTTCTGGCCTATCTTCATAATGCAAGTCTGAATTTAGGAAAATCTCCTCTTGAAGTATCACATGCTTCGGATCGTACACATATTTTCTTAATTGCGACACGTGGAATACTTTGTGCACATTACCCATGCTCGGAGGTAACGCTAGGCAATAAGCCACTGGGCCTATGCGCTCCAAAATCTCATAGGGTCCTACGAAATGAGGTCGTAGCTTTCCTTTAACACCAAATCTGACAATCCTTTTTGATGGCGTCACTTTCAAAAATACTTTATCACCAACTTCAAAGTGTAGTTCAACTCTTCTAGTATCCGCATAAGACTTCTATCGGCTCTGAGCTTCTTTAATCCTTTCTCGAATCTGACAAACAACTTCAATCATTTCTCTGATCGTGTCAGGTCCAACAACTTGTCTTATTTCGATCGTAACTTGATAACTATTATTAGAAGCAAATTCTATCAGCGGTAGGATTGGCTCCCAACTCACTCCTCTATCTAGAACCACTATTCTTAGCATATCTTCGAGAGTTTGAATAGTCCACTCGGTCTGACCATCTGATTGAGGGTGAAATGCAGTACTAAAATTTGAACGCGCTCCTTATTCTTGCTGCAGACTAATCTAAAACGAGATTTAAATTTTACATTCCTATCAAACGTAATCATTACAGGTACTCCATTTAGTCTGACAATCTCTCAAATGTACAACTGACTAAATATCCGATTCATAATTAATTCGGATCGGCAAAAGTGAGCACTTTTTTGTTAGACGTTCCACTATTACCCATATTGTCATGGTTCCTTTTTGCGACTTCGGTAATCTCATGACAAAGTCCATACAAAGTCCATGGAAAGATGCTCCTAGATGTCTGACGACCGTAATTCCTATAAGGCCACTGATATAACGCTTTGACATGCTGACATGCTAGGCATTTCTCCACATACAAGGCTACATCCTTTTTTAGTCCCATCAGTACGTAGTCTTCAAGTCTTGATACATCTTTGTATTTCCTGGGTGAGCGGCATACGGTATATCATGAGCTTTACTCATGATTTCATTTCTCAATTCTTCTTTATTTGGCACCAAGATTCTGTATTTGAACATCAGTGTACTATCAGGCGTTTCTCTGTATTCGCTCAACGACTTGATTCTAATCTCCTGATGTAACTTCTTAAGCTCCATGTCTTTTCTCTGTGCGTCAACGATTCTCTCTCATAAATCTGATACGACAGTTAAAGCAACTACGTCACACCAACCTCTTACTGCAGGTGAACTTACTTCAAGACTAAGTTTCTTGAAATTTTGTATCAATTTGTCTTCTCTGATCAGCACACATCCAAGTTGAGTTTCTCTTTTACCGGCTCAAGGCATCTGCAACTAAATTGGCCTTACATGGGTGATAATTTATTATCATGTCATAATCATTAACTAACTCTAACCATCTTCTCTATCTTGTATTTAAGTTCTTCTGCTCGAAGAAATACTTCAAGCTCTTATGGTCCGTGAATATTGCGCATTTAATTCCGTAAAGATGGTGCTTCCATATCTTCAATGCATGCATCAACGCTACTAACTCAAGATCATGAGTTGGATAATTTACTTCATGCGGTCTTAATTGTCTGGAAGCATAAGCAATCACCTTTTCGTCTTGCATCAATACGCAACCCAAACCATTCTTCGATGCATCTGTATAAACTTCAAAATTCTTTTTGGGTTCGGGTACAGCTAGAGCGGGTGCTGTGGTGAGAAGATGTTTCAATTTCTGAAAACTCTTTTCACACCTTTGTGTCCACACAAACTTCATCCCTTATGAAGTAATAGCGTCATTGGTTTAGCAATCTTTGAAAAGCCTTCAATAAATCTTTCGATAGTAGCCTTTAAATCCAAGAAAAACTGCGAATTTCATTTGGCATAGGGGTGATTTCCATCCTATCAGCGTCCGTATCTTGATTGGATCTATCTTGACGCCATCCGCCGATATGATGTGACCCGAAAGTGCTACTTCCTTCAACCAAAAGCGCACTTGCTAAATATAGCATATAGCTTTTCATTCCTTTGAATTTACGATATCGCTCTTAAGTGATGTTCATATTCCTTCTCCTTTTCCATGTATATAAGGGTCTCATCAATAAATACTAACCCGAAATCATCGAGGTCTCAAGTCTAGGAGTTTATGCAACTGTACTTCCAACTTTTGTAACTCCCTAGGCGCTATACAGTAAAGTGCTTTAGAAATTGGAGTTGCCCCTGGTTCTAATTCAATCGCAAACTCCACTTGCCTGCCCGATGGCAGTCTTGGTAATTCATCAGGGAATACATCTTGAAACTTTCTAACAACAAGTACATCCTGGACTGTTATCTCATCCTTTTTGTCACCTTCCTAATATACTAGAAATATCTGGTTTCCATTCTTAAATAATAATCTCAAGGCTTGCAATGTTGAAATAACCGGTACTCCTTGCCCCCTTCGGAACCCATATACAAATGATTCTTCATTCTCCGACTTTTTTTTCCGTGACACAAAATTGTCTCTTTGTTTTCCGACAATCAATCCATTTCCAAAATTACACCTCTATCATGACCTCATTCTTTCCCATAACTTCAATTTGTTAACTTTACTCGATTTAAACTCGACCCCGAGTTGAGCTCTCTCTATTTTCATTATTAGGGTACTCTTCAGTTATTAAACCCAAAAAATTAAAGAAAATGACCATAATCAATTTATTGAAGTGATGAAGAACGTACTTCAATTCAGACACACTCGAACAAGGAATAGCATGGTTGTATTCAAGAAACCAAAGAGGACAGAAACAATTCGCATTCTCGATAAAAAAATACAATTTAAGTTACGAATGGGAACCAAAACACCATTTTAAATATTAAACAAAATGGTACACTTGCCAACAAAGAGGTTCAAGCACACATGCTTAATTTCAACCAAAGCGAATGAGAACAAATTCGTCTTAGCATTCTTGAGAAATAGACATATTTCAACGATAAATAATGCAATAAAGAAGTATAGTTATGCTTGCTCGATTAGAGATGGACATGCCAATAATCTATGAAAAGGATATGTTTCCTTAGAATTAGAAGAAACAACCAAAATAATTGAATCATTATGATGGAATCTCAACAATAAGATTAAAGCCAATAGCATGTCTTTTTGGAGATCAAGGAAATAGTCGAATAAAGGATTAACACTATTGAGCATGCTTGACCAAAGAAGGCATATTAACGTCCTAAGGATTAATCGATGATAGCGTATGGATAGGCATGCTTGTCTTGAAGAATTCAAAACTAGGAATGATCACAACACCATTAAGCATTCTTGAAAAAAAAAAGGACAAGAGCACTTGTTCATATTACCAGAGGTCAAGGAAGATAAGTAAGAAGTAAACATACTTGCTTCAAAAGGGAACCAGTTAACAATCAAGAAAATGAATGGGAACATGGTGTAATTACACTTGCTTTAAGATCAGAGGTACATCGGAATAACCAAATGCGTAATTTTGCCCAGTCCCTTGACAAAAATACGAGACGTTGGCAGCCCAGAACCAACGCGGTAAGATAATTCCACTATGTGACAAGTGTGGAACGAAAAACATTGGGAGACACCATATTGCGAAAGCTTAAACTTCAATTATGGAAAATTCAGATATTAAGAAGAAAATATCGCTTAGTTTGATCTAAAACTGAAACGGGTAGGACAATCAAAAGCCACAAATCAACAATTTAGGGCAATGAAGAAAAGATACCAACTTAAAAGAATTATCCTCTCATAGGATATCATTAATCATTAGTCGGAGGTACTATTACAACTCCACATTCTTATATGGGTCGAGATATGGAAATTTTCTCTGTGATCGGTGGAAGCATATATAATAATTGAAACATAATTGATGGAGATGAGAGTAAAGGAATTAGTTGATATTTGATTGTGGTCATTTTCTCAGGGAAGCTGCTACTAATACAACTACAACATATTGATTGAAGGGAAACAAAAACTAAAAACTTGACTAAAAACAACAAGAAAATAAGCCAACAGAAATTTATATCAAATATTTAGGGCTGCTTCTTAACTTATTTATTTATTGAGAATTGGAAAGTGCATATAAATCTAACTGCAAAATCTAATTAATTGAGATGACATTATTCAGTTTTGTTTATTCCGCAGAAGGTATCTTAAGTAATAAGCATATAAAAATATTTTCTCATAATCAAACTTGATTCCAAAAACTAATGCATAATTCCATAAATCATTGTTGAAGATAAATGATTTGTTTAGTAAACAGTAACTATACAAGTAAACAGTAACTGTACATGACAAAAGGAAAAAATCCTACTAGTTTTGGAGACTTTTGAATAATTTACAAAACCTAAATTTCATTCGAAAAAGAACCAAGATAGATATGCGTGGTTTTAAGAGAAAATTGGAGAATTCTTTCTACATCAATTGCAACAATTCATTCTATCCACTCAAACGATCATGAATTTTGATATTAAGGGAGATCGAGCAGAGATAGAAATACTAAAAATTAAAATCCATCAAACAAAAAATTCGATTGATAATTGATACCTTGTGTGAAGGTATTGACATTCATGCGTGTGCAAACTAACTCAAACAACACACGCGGACGTAAAGCTGAAGCATGCACACGTGCTGGTAAAGATCTAGAAGCACAAGGAAGAGTGCATGCAACATAACTGCCCAAGGAGATATTTTGAAGTATTGTTACATTTTCTGTTATGATTTCATCTAGATTCTTCAATCCTCTGTATATATACATCATAATTGTAACAACACAGTTGATGTTCATTTGAATAAAATGAATTTTCTCATCTAAATTTCTTCTGCAAATTTGCTGCGTTTACAAATTTCACATGGTATTTTCACAGAAGGTGACTTGCACATGTTCTCCTAATTCAGTTGTGAGCTCAAATGTGGTTAAGTATGTTTGACTTGAGCTCATTTGTTTTAAAAGAGTAGAAATCGTTTTTGTGGTTATTACGTTTTTGTAAGTGAGTCCAGCTGAGATCGTGACACGTGTCTTCAAGTTCAACGGTTGGATTGTTTTGGTTGTTATAGCCGTTGAGTTTGTTTTAACAAACATAGTCATCTTCTTTGAAGGGGTTACCATGAGCGAGTGAGTCTTCTGGGCGTGAAAGAGAAAGTGTTATTACTTTCTTGAGTTCTCAGTGGTAATTGTAGAGAAATAATTCCCTTTATTTCACTTGAATAATATTGATGTACAAGGAGATATATATAGGTGAAAAGCAAATATATCTAACCTAATTTTACAAGATATACATAATCTAAACTAAACTTGATATACAAGATATAAATAAATCTAATATATCTCAAGACCCCCTCGCAAGCGAAGATGGAAATAGACGAAGCTTGGAACAAAAATATTCAAATAGCTTTCGCGACAAACTCTTAGTAAATATATCGGCCACTTGTTCATCAGAACTTATAAATCTTGTTCGCAGCTTGTTCGAACACACCAACTCACGTACAAAATGATAGTCAATGTCAATATGCTTCGCCCTTTTGTGAGAGATAGGATTTTGAGTGAGGAAGAGTGCACTGGAATTATTAGAGAAGATGCATGGGGACGACACGAGAGTTACATGCAGGTCACATAGCAAATTTTCGACCCATAGTACCTCGGAGGCTGTGTTTGCTATAGCACGATACTCCGACTCACAACTCGAACAAGAAACCGTAGGCTGGTTTTTCGTGCTCCAGGAAACTAAATTAGGGCCAAGAAAAATAGAATAACCATACGTTGAGCGTCTCGTGTTAGGACATCTAGCCCAATCGGCATACAAAAGCCATGAAGAGTAGGAGATCCTTTTGAGAAAGTAAGGTCGAACCGAACCGTCCCTTTCACATAGCGAAGAATGCGCTTTAATCCTTAAAAATGCTCGATGGTTGGCAATTTCTAAAACTGACTCATCGTGTTGACGGAATAGGCAATATCTGGCCGAGTGATGGTGAGTTATTGAAGAGAACCTAGTAACGATCGGTAGAGAGTAGGATCTTTGAAGGAGGCACCATCGACAACATATGTGACGTCAGGAGCTAATGGCATTGAGACTGGTTTAGCATCAGTCATATTTGCTTGTTTGAGAATGTCCAGAGAATATTTTGTTTGAGTGAGAAAGAGACCTGTGGAAGAGTGATGAGCTTCTAAGCCGAGGAAGTAGCCAAGATTTCCAAGATTTTTCGTAGAAAATTCCTTGTTTAAGCAAGCTATGAGAGCGGAGATGGCGGATGTGTTGTTCCCAGTGATGATAATATCGTCAACATAAACCAGCAGATAGATTAGATTTGAATTCTGATGAAGCACAAATAGAGAGGTATCGGAGGCACTGCAGGGAAAACCAATAGATAGTAGAAAAGATCGAAAGCGCGGCTCCAGGCCAATGGAGCTTGGCGAAGGCCATAGATTGCCTTTTGAAGGCGGCAAACATGCAACAGGAAGCGAGAGTCAATAAAGCCAGGGGGCTGTTCCATGTACACCGGTGTAAATAGAATACCATTTAGAAAAGCATTTTTGACGTCTAGTTGATGTAGAGGCCAAGAGTTCATCGCAACAGTGACAAGAACAATACGAATTGTTGAGGCTTTGACAACAGGGCTAAACGTATGAGTGAAATCAAACCCGGGTACTTGGCTGAACCCTTGAGCCACAAGACGATCTTTATAGCGATCAACTGAACCATCTGCTTTTACCTTGGTACGATATACCCATTTTGAGCCAACCACATTGGCATGAGATGGACGTGATACCAACGTCCATGTTTTATTTTGATGAAGAGCCGAGAGTTCTTCTTGCATGGCTTGAGTCCATTCCAGAACTTGAAGTGCGGTCTTAATACCACGCAGTTCAGGCAACGCTGCAAAAACAGAAAATACAGAAACCAAATTAATGTCAACCGGATAACGAGGTTTGAAGATCCCCGATTTTGCGGCATTTGCATGGGATGACGGCTCTCATGCAGGGGAGGAAGTGCGGCAGGCGATTAAGGCCGAGGAGCATCATTAATAGGAAGCGGTTCGGGATGCTCATTTATAGGCCGAGGGGGTAAGTGGGGCGGGGACTCAGGCGGGGGAAGGGGAGGCTGAGGAATTTGGTCCGATTGGCATAGGGTGCAAGGTTTAGGAGGGAGATAGGATTCACCTAAGGGAGAGACAGCGTCGCCGATGGGAGGAGAGGGCGGTGATGGGGTATCAAAATACTCGGTGAGCTCTAAACAATTGAGGGAGGTTGGTGTCCCGATCCTAGAGTAAGGGAAGAGGGTTTCATCAAAGCGAGCATGGTGAGTAAAGTATACACAAGATGTAGTGGGGTCCAAACACCGATAACCCTTATCACTGGTACTATAACCTACAAAGACACATGGAAGTCTGCGAGGCTAGAGTTTATGTTTTGTGTAATCTTGAAGACACGGGAAAACCCAACACCCAAAAGTCCTAAATGAGGCATATGAGGGCGAGGCATGGTATAGTAGTTCGTAGGGAGATACATTTTGAAGAAGTGGAGTAGGAAGTCTATTTATAATATGAACTACAGTACTGAAAGCTTCTACCCATAAGGACAGTGGCACATAAGAGTGGAATAGTAGGGAAATACCCATTTCAGTGATATGATGGTGCTTTCTTTCGGCACGACCATTTTGAGAGGGAGTGTACGGACAGGACATGAGATGATGAATTCTAGATTTCACAAGATGAGATTTAAGGCGTGTGTTTCTAAATTCAGTATCACCGTCAGTTTGAAATTTCTTAATTCTACGTGAGAATTGAGTTTCAACAAACACGTGAAAAATTAAGGAAGGTATCAAAGAAATCAGATTTTGCATGCAGAGGATAGAACCAAGTAAAGCGAGAGAAATCATCTATGAAGACGTCATAATAACGAAAACTGGAATGTGATGTTATAGGAGAGGGACCCCAAAGGTCGCAATGTATTAAATCTAGAGCATTAGAAGCCCATTTCAGAGATAGTAAAAGGTAAATGAGAATTTTTAGCTAATTGACAAGACTAACAGAGACTATCTAATGGAAAAGAAGAGGAAGTAGAAAGTAAACTAAGCTACTGAAGATGTCGAAGGACTATGAAAGACGAGAGACCAAGATGATTGTGCCAAGTTTCAGAAGAGGCACGAGGCAGAGGAGATTTGGCGATGGCTGTGAGAGTAGGGAAAGAGCGATTGAGCACGTACAATCCATGCCTACGCAAGCCGGTGGAAAGAATCTGGTCGGTGTCTCAATTCTGAATGCGAAGTTGTGAACTAGTAAACAACACAGAAAGTCAGATGTAAGTTTACTGACAGATAGTACATTTTTAGTAATAGACGACACAACAAGCAGATGAGATAGAGATAGAGAATTCGAAAGAGATAGAGATCCTGTGTGAGTAATTTGGAGACGAGCTCCATTACCAACTGCAACATGATCGTTTCCAGTGTAGGGATGCACATTGTCCAAGAAAGAGGGATCCACCGATATGTGGGCAGATGCCCTGGTGTGCAGATACCAGTCTGAAATCGATGAGGAAGACATGTCACATTGAGCAGAAAGGGCCTCGGCAAGTTGAGTTGTTGACGGCGGACGAGAAGAGCGAACAAAAGACTGATTAAAATGCCTTGGGAAATCGAAGGCATCGTGATCGTTTTGTCTGTAGAAGTAGCACGAAGGCTTGCGGTTCTTACGATTTCCATTTTTGGACTTGCCGCGACCCCGAGATGAATTTTGCTTCCCCCCTGAGTCATGTGGCTTGGTCGACGTATGAAGAGAAACGACGAGAGTGGATGGGGAAGAGTCCGACGCTTTGAGGAAGAGTTCATGACTCAGAGCACGAGCAAGTAACGTGTCAAAGTCGGGAAGCGGTTCCAGAGCCATCTGAGCAGCAGTGAAATTTGCGAACATGGAAGAGAGACCGCGATGGAACTAGTGGGATTTATCAGAGGGATCAATAGATTGACCAATGGCCGACAACTGATCACAAAGGGAATTGAAGCAGTGACTGTAATCGGCAACGAAGATATCGCCCTGTTTGGTGAAAAGAAGATCATCCTTAATGCTGAGTTCCCGGGCCTTGGAGCGATGGTTGTACGAGCGAGAGAGTGCAGTCCAGACATCATGGGAGGTCGAGCAACCTATTATTATGGCCATTGATTCTTCGGTCAGTGTGGAAACCAAGAAAAGCTTGATAAGTTGATCGTAGGAATACCACTTACTTAGGATTGAGAGATTCACCGCCTGTGGCGTTGGCGATCATGCGCGGTGGAGTCTTGATGGATCCATCAACATATGGCATGAAGCTTTGAGTAATAAGTAATGGCTCTATTTGGGAATGCCAAAGTAGATAATTTGTAGAAGTAAGCTTGATATTAACCATGTGTATGATAGTAGATAGCTGCAAGAAGGAAAGATAATTAGGGTCGACTGGGGCAGCCATTGATCGGCCGAGAAAACAGACGCAGTCGAAGACGGAAATAATAGGGTTGGGGTTTAAGCAAAGGTTTGGCTGATACCATGTAAAGAAATAATTTCCTTTATTTCACTTGAATAATATTGATGTACAAGGAGATATATATAGGTGAAAAGCAAATCTATCTAACCTAATTTTACAAGATATACATAATCTAAACTAAACTTGATATACAAGATATACGTTAATCTAATATATCTCAAGAGTAATGTTCGAACAATTGAGATCAATAAAATCTGGTATGTGACTTTCCCGTGAATATACGCTTTCTGGCTGAACCACGTAATTGTTTTGATTCGTGTGAATCAGTGAATGTTTCTCAGATTCAAGCTCAATCAATTCATAACACCTTGTGGTAGAGTGATACGACATAAGAAGAACCGATGCTTTAGGGAATTTGATACACAGGCTGTATCAAAAGGGGAACTCTTAGAGTGAGTTCTTACTCCATGAGAGCAGAGAGAGAGAGAGAGAAAACAGAGGAGGAAACAAAAGGAAGAGGGATAAATGTTATTTCATTCATAATTTCTCTAAATACAATACAATCCTTATTATAATACAGTCACCCTACAGAGTCGATAAAGGACCCAGGACAATCTGCATAACCGTTTGTACTCAGGTGTGCCAACTCCAGCTGTGGCCGACAACTCAACCGACAAGGTAATCAGTCAACTTGATCGGTGCCTTTCTGTTACGAACAGGACAAGGCTTCAATGGGATCTTTTCTTCATTTGATTTGTCTTCTTTGGGCTCAAGGTAAATCTTCTCAGTCGGTGGCCCATTTGCTTGTGAATTGGGCTTATCATCCCCCAATCATTCAAAATGGACCTTGTCCTCAAGGTCTGGGTAGGTCGCCAATAATCCTGAAGCATCTTCCCACGTCGAGTCTTCCAGTGGAGCACCATCCCATTGAACAATAAATTGTTGAATCGGTGTTTCACGACATAGTATTTCACGAGTGGCACATATAGCAGCTGGTTGGAGTATTGGATGGGAGTCGTTGCTGTTGGGCGGAAGGGTTGCTGAAACCAGTTCCCCCTTGAAGGGTCGGAGAGTAGAAATATGAAACACAGGGTGGATTTTGCAATCTGGTGGCAGGGTAATGCGATAGGCGACCGAACCAATTCGAGCTGAGATAGGAAAGGGTCCATAGAACTGTTTCCCCGATTTTAGTGAGCAACGGCGGGAGATAGATAATTGGCGGTATGGGTAGAGTTTGACAAGGACGAGATCACCAATATTGAGCTCTAGTTCACGACGCTTGCGGTTGGCCTGATTGCGCATGCATTCCTGAGCTTGACGAAGATTTTCCTTCAGTTGTTTGAGAAAAAGATTCACGTTCAATGAGCATTTCATCAATAGCTTGATTGGAGCTGGTGCCGGGCGGATACAACGGAATGGTGGGTGGTAGGCGCCCAAACATGGCTTGAAATGGTTTCATTCTGATACTGCTCTGATAGGAGGTGTTTTGACAAAATTCAGCCCAACTGAGGAAGGTCGCCCACGTGGATGGCTTATCATGCGTGAATGCCTGCAAGTATTGCTCGAGCCCTCGATTAACCACCTCACTTTGACCGTCTGTCTGCGATTGGTAAGAAGAGTTGTAATTTAATTGGGTACCGGATAATTTGAAGATATCTTGCCAGAAGCTGCTCATGTAGACGGGGTCCCTATCCGATACAATGGAAGCAGGAAATCCATGCAATTTAATCACGATGTTGATGAAGAGAGTGGTTGTCTTTATTGCAGTAAAATTGATGGGTAGAGGTCCAAAATGAGCGGCTTTGGTGAGTCTGTCAACAACTACTAGAATCACAGTGTAACCACGACTTGTTGGAAGGCCGGTGATGAAGTCCATAGTGACAGCCTCCCAAATTTGAGAAGGAGCTGGAAGTGGTTGGTGGAGGCCTGCTGGTGGTTGAGTGGAATATTTTGTTGATTAACAAATGAGGCAAGAAGAAATATGACGTTCAACTTGGGAGCACATCTTTGGCCAGTAGTATGTGGTTGACAGTCAGACAAGAGTGCGCTTGATGCTGGCATGACCTGCCATTGGAGTATTGTGGGCTTCGTGCAAAAGAGTAGAAATTAAGTTAGGGCTCACATAATACTGATGGTTGTGAAACATCAGCCTATTGCGGAATGTGAACGCCGAGTCAGCAGTTCCTTATTCAATGTTGCTAGCAAGAGTGAGTAAGTAAGGCAGATGTGTTGCTTCATATCGGAGAGTGTCCAGAATGCTCGCAATTGGAACATACACCACTGAGAATGAATGGAGGGTCCCCGATTTAGCAGGTAGATCCAACCGAAAAAGTGCATCCGCTGCTTAGTTTGAGGATCCCGATCTATACTCCACACGAAAATGAAAGCCCAAAAGCTTGCGAACATAGTACTGTTGCTCCGGAGTTTGGATTGTTTGTTGCAGCAGCTCACTATTGCTTTTATGATCACTGCGCACCACAAAAAATCTTCCCAAAAGATATTGACGCCATTTCAGGATGGAATCTGTAATAGCATGAAGTTCCTTCGTGTAAGTAGAAGCGGCTTGTAGACGGGGGCATAGTTTCTTGCTGAAAAATGCAATAAGATGATCCTTTTGCATGAGCACAACGCCGATTCCAACTTGAGAAGCATCTGTTTCTACCACAAATTCCACCGAGAAATTAGGGAGTTGAAGAACAGGGGCAGAAGTCATGGCTGACTTTAATGCTGCAAAGGCGTCAGAAGCTTGCGAAGGCCAGGTGAAAGAATCATTCTTCAATAGATCCTTGAGAGTGGCTGCAACAGCCGCATATCCACGGATAAACTTCCGATAATATCCAGTAAGGCCTAAGAATCCTCGAAGCTGCTTCACAGATTTCGGGTGGGGCCAAGACATCATAGCTGATATTTTATCTGGATCAGGGTGCACGGTGCCATTCGAGACAAAGTGACCTAGATATTCAACTTGGGTTTGGCCGAAGATGCACTTACTCTGTTTGAGGTGCAGTTGATTATCAGTCAGCACTTGAAATACTGTCTGTAGGTGTGGCACATGTTCTGTAGAGCAAAAGCTATATACCAGAATATCGTCAAAGAAGACTATTATAATCTTATGAAGATACGGGGCGAATATTTGATTCATCATGGATTGTAATGTAGAGGGGGCATTTGACAGGCCAAATGGCATTACCAAAAACTCCTCGTGACCATCGGGGGTTTGGAACGCAGTTTTTGGAGCGTCTTTGAGATGGAGGCGAATTTGATAGTGGCCAAAGCACAAATCCAATTTAGAAAATATAGTAGCAGCATTGAGGTCATCAAGGAATTCATCAACTGTGGGAATAGGGAATTTATCTTTGACCGTGACAGCATAAAGGGCCCGATAATTGACACAAAATCGATAAGATCTATCCTTCTTGTGCACTAAAAGGACTGGAGAAGAGAAAGGGTTGTGGCTAGGCCGGATGATACCTTGAGAAATCATTTTACTGACAAGACGAGACATCTCCTATTTTTGGAATTGAGGGTAGTGATACGGCCGAACATTGACTGGTGTGGTGTTAGGAAGTAGATAAATACGATGATCTATAGATCTGGATGGTGGAAGACCTGGATGGTGGAAGACCAACAGGGAGGATTGAAGAGTTGGGAGTATTAGTCGAGTAAGAGCTGGAGAGAAGATGGCGGTTCGGCCGCATGGAGTTGGGATTTGGAGGAAGTAGGATCTGTTGGAAAAATATGGAGTTCGAATATCATAGATATGGTGTTTTGGTGGAAGAGTGCTTGTAGCTAATGGAAAGACACCTCCCTAGACGGAAGAGTGGAGTCACCACAAAGAGTGATTGGCTTTTCCATCCACGAGAAATTCATGGTGCACTTGGCGTAGTCATGTGACACTTTTCCAAGGGTTTGCAGCCATTGAATCCCCAAGACAACTGCAGGTCCCTCAATAGATAGAATGTGAAGATCAATAGAAAATATGGTGCCCTGGAGGTTAAGGGGAACAACAGCACACTTGCGAGTACAAGAGAGGTAGTCTCCATTGCCAATGTAAACACGAAATGGAGGGATGGATTTAGTGGGGAGTTGGGTTTTTTCCACCAAGGAAGGTTGGATAAAATTATGGGCATTGCCGTAGTCAATAAGGATAGGAAATTCATAGGAACCAATACAGCCCATAAAATGAAGGGATTGCGGTTTACCCAATTCAGACAATGTGTGTAGGCTAGAGATATCTCCTATCGGAGAATCTGAGATGGAATCAGCCCCTTCAGATGCAGTAGGAGAAGGTAACGGTGGATCCTCATCCAACACATCAGTGTCGAGCAATAAGTAGAATTTTCTTTGGCAGTGGTGGGTGGGGGACCACTTGACATCGCAATTATAACAAAGGCCTTGCTCGCGTTTCTGGCAGAGATCCTCAGCCGAGAAATGACGGACTAGTAAAGAAGATGGGGAAGGTAGTAGTGGAGGGTGAGATTGGAGCGGCGTAATTTGTAAAGGAGCAGGGCGAAGGCGGGTTGAATAAGCAGTAGGGTGAGAGGTGGTTGAAGGGATATGAGGGGTTGAAGTGATAGGAGGGGCGGAAGTGTTATGCGAACGATTTGGCGGGCGAGACCAGAGTTGAGATTTTGATTGGGCTTCTGCAAAACGAGTTTCATAAGCTCTTGCTAGAGAGAAAACTTCTACGAGGGAATCAGACCGAGAAATAGAGAGTTCACAATGAATAGCGGGCTTGAGACTGGTGATAAAGAAACTAATAAGGAGGGACTCTAGAATACCGAGGACTTGGTTCATCAAGTCTTCAAAAGCAGATTGGAACTCGGCGACAAAACCGGTTTGAGTGAGTTTGGATAAGGCACCTTGTTCTTCAAACTATGAAGGAACACCGACCAAGTAGAGAGCATGTGGTTAGCTTTCATCCATTGATAACACCGTCCCGTCTTACCATCCATATGGAAGGATGCAATGCGAAGACGTAGAGGCTCCGGAGTATTGTGGAAATAAAAAAATTCTTCTATGCAAAAAGTCCAACCTGACGAATCTGAGCCATCAAAATGCGGTACGTCCATTTTCATAGTACGCAGAAGGGCGGAAAGTTCAGGAGGTGTATTTTCAGTAGAGTGTTTGTTGAGAGGGCGGGAGGAATTTGCAGCAAATGGAGTATTTTTAGTGGTGTGTTTGTGAAGAGGGTGGGATGAGCTGGCAAGAGGAGGGGAAGGTGGGGCTTGAAGCTGAGCGAGGTGAGAATCGACGGAGGACATAAATTCTTGGACGGTAGAGTGAGAGACGAGTAGTTGGCTATCAAGATGTATTTGCAGCGCTTTGACAGCTTCCAAGAGATCGGAATCAGCCATAATGAAAGCACCAATGACACACAGGCTGTATCAAAAGGGGAAAGTGAGTTCTTACTCCATGAGAGCAGACATAGAGAAAACAGAGGAGGAAACAAGAGGAAGAGGGATAAAGGTTATTTCATTCATAATTTCTCTGAATACAATAAAATCCTTATTATAATACAGTCACCCTACAAAGTCGATAAAGGACGCAGGACAATCTGCATAACCGTTTGTACTCAGGTGTGCCAACTCCAGCTGTGGCCGACAACTCAGCCGGCAAGGTAATTAGTCAACTTGATCAGTGCCTTTCTATTACGAATAGGACGAGGCTTCAGTGGGCTCTTTTCTTCATTTGATTTGTCTTCTTTGGGCTCAAGGTAATTCTTCTTGGTCGGTGGCCCATTTGCTTATGTATTGGGCTTATCAGAATTTGTGTACAGGAGAAATAATATATAAACTTTTTTTTTCCTTATTCCCTTTTAACACTGTAAAAGAGTTTCAAGAACTTCATTCCACCACGAAAATCTCAAAATAATTACTCCCTCTGTCCCATTGAAGTAGTCCCATTTCCTATTTTTGTTTGTCCCATGAATTAGTCCCATTTTCCTAAAATGAAAAACTTTTTCACTCACCAATAAAATATTAATTCCACTACACTCACAACCCTTAATCTCCATGCCGAAAAGAAATGAGACTACTCTAATGGGACGGATGGAATAATTTTTATCAAGTTAGGATGCTAGAGCAACCTCCTTCAAGAATTGGGTGGACACTGTTCTTGGAAACATTGATTCAAATAACGTCGCGGCCAAATAATATACCAATATCTTTAACAGTTAAATTATCTTCAGCTCGTGATAATGCAGCTCACCTTTAGAATAAAGGGAATGTCTCAAATTAGGCGCGCTTAATCATTTAGGCGGGTTTTATCCATTAACCAAAGCCCAAACCCATCTAATATATCCTATTTGGGATTAATAAATCCTATTTGGGATGGGTGAACCCATTTGAATATAGATAAAACCCGCCTAAACCGTTTAGGCGTGCCTTATACAAGTTTTTACCTATAATAAATACAATCAAGAACATCAAAAACTAATGTTTTTAGTGTGAATTCAATTCATTATTAGAGGACGTGTCTCAACGTGCAAATGAACTTAATTTTACTGGATATATATATATTTTGAGTATGAATATCTAGTCTAGTATACAAATATTGAACGATGATGGAATGTTTCACATAAGATTTATGCATCTAAGAATATTATTGTGTCCAACATAATAGAATAGATTGAATATCTCCAACCAAAGTCATCCTTCTTGGTCCCACTAGATATCACATATGTAGTAGAGGCCCATTCGCACACATTCACGATGGAGGAAGCTGTTAGACTAATTAAATTTTCTCGGATGTTTCATGTATATGATTCATCCAACATAAATATTCAAATAAGAAGAATATTATAAATACTTTGATCCATAATTATAATTTCAATAAGATTCTTTAATACTCTTTTGATTTCTCAAACCTTCATTTATTTCCCTCTCTTCCTTTCTTTCAATAATGTTTCTACTTTTGATGGTGAGTAGAGAAGATGATTATAGACCTCTATTTATAGGGATAGATTTCATATGTTGTGTCATTTGGAAAAGGACACAACATTTCACTTTTGTCTCCAAGAGTTGCATCCTTTAATTTAATCTTTAATTATTTTATTCTTTTATATGAAATGATTCAACTCTTCATTTCAATCCTCAAAGATTGTGACCATTCATTTTATTCTAAATGTTGTAGCATATTACACAATAAGATACAACATTTAATAAAATAAGATTATTCATTTAAAGAGAGAGAAGGGAATTAAAACCCATAACTTTATTTATTTAATAACCATCATCTTAAAAAAATATAGAGTCATATACTTTAATTATATGGGCCATCATATATGATTATTATATAAATAATCTAACAATCTCCCACTTGGCTCATATAATGAATTGAAGAATATCAATCATAAGTGTGCACCTTTCATTGACTCTTTCAAATCATTATCTTTAATAAATTAAATTAATTTGGATCATGGAGGTCACAAAATTGATTTGCCGACATGATTCCTTACATGTATCACAAAATTATTCCAATTTAGATATCCTCCTTTCAAGGATCATTTATATTATCTCACTAAAACAATCATGTATACTACGTAATGTGAGACAACTAACAATTAAGCAAAAACATAACTTAAATTGAATTCACAAGTATCATATTGCTTATGAGCAATGCATTATTTGTGTTTACACATATTTTAATATCACGCCAATAAGGATTTGTCTATTACACCCATTCTTTCAATATGACCAATGAATATTTTGGTCAATAATCCTTTAGTAAGTAGATCCGCTATCATCAGTGTACATTTGTGCTCAATGATACTTTATGTTTTTGAACTTCTTCTTGACAAGTATTTCAGTTATCGTTTAAGAGAAGAAGATTCTTGCAGAATCATCACAATATATTCTCAGTGATCTCTTTATAATGTTTACAAAACTGAGACCTGAGGCAAATTATGCAACACATTCTATCAACTGTAGCTTCAAAGCATGCTACACGAACATACAATTAAAAGTAGATTTCTTCATATTTACATATCTAATGTAGTTTGAATCCAAATGATCAATGACTTGAAAGTCACTAGATCTTCTATTCATGATCATGTAATCCTTGGTGTCTTGTAAGTACCAAGGATATTCTTTGCAAATTTTCCAATAGTCTAATTCATCTTACTTTGGTATCAACCTATCATTTCACATTTTAATACTGGTATTTGGCCAAATACGTAACTGGGCAAACATCTGACTCCCAATCACTGAAGCATAGGAAATATTTTTTTATTTCCATTAGTTCTAAATCATTCCCTTAAGGACATTGTATTTCAATAATTATGTCCGCTTTGTGAATTAGAACTATCAATGAAGAGTACTTTACCATTTTAAATTTCTTTATAATTTTTACTCTTATAACTTTTCTGGGATAACCTTAATCATCCTTATGATGCATTATGAAATATTTCTATTCCAATCACATAGGATGCTTCTCCCATATTTTTCATTTCAAAATTCTTAGAGAGATGTTTCTTTACATCATGTAACAAACCCTTATCATTAGGGGCTAGAAAGATGTCATCAACATATAGAACAAGGATAATGAACTTGCTCTCACTGACCGCCATATAGATACACCGATACACTAATCAACAATGTTCTCTATTAAATAATAATAATTAAATGATATCATTAAACTTACGATACCATGGTCAGAAAGCTTGTTTCAATCCATATATTGATTTTCTTAATTTACACACTAGTTTTTCCTTTCCTATGGCTAGTAAACCATCTAATGGGTCCATATAAACTTGTTCATCCAAATCTCCATTCAGAAAGATGATTTTGACATCCATTTGGTGAAGCTCCAAATCATAATGGACCACCAAAGCCAAAATGATTATTAAAGAATCCTTTTTTTATACTGGATAAAAGGTCTCTTTATTGTTAATGCCATCTTTTTTAGTAAAACCTTTAGCAACAAGTTTAGCTTTATAACATTCGATATTGCCTTTGGAGTCTCGTTTGGTTTTGAAAATCCATTTACAACCAACTGGTCTTGAACCCCTAGAGAACTCTACTTGTACTCAAACTTTATTATTATAGATTTTAACTCTTCTTTCATAGTATTGAGCCATTTTTCAGAATCATCACATTTAATGACTTGTTTAAATGAGACTGGATCTTTATTAGTGCTTAAGTCACATTCATGTTCAAGTGAGTGAATGATATAGTCATCTGAAATAGCTGATTTTCATTGATTTTCAGATTTCCTTAATGCTATTTCTTGCGGTACCACTTGTTCATCTATGACTTGAGTATTGTTATTTGGCTCAGTTACATCCTCATTATGTGAGTTTTGAACATTGATTTGTTGTTCCAATAAGTTATTATTATTTGATATGACAACAGGAACAACAATATGAGGAGAAGGTTTTGATTAGAACTGTTTATTAGTTTTTCCTTAATTTCCACATCTCGCAATTCTCCACTCCCACTAATGTTTCCATTTTCAATGAACCGAACACTATCGACTCAACTATTCTCGTACTATGGTTAGGACAATAAAAATTATACCCTTTGGATTTTTTCAAGATACCTAATGAAATAACCATTGATGGTTCTTGCATTGAGTTTATTTTCATGTGGATTGTATATCTTAATTTTTGCTGGGCAACCCTAAACATGTAGGTGTTTTAAACTAGGTTTCCTTCATGTCCATAATTCAAAAGGAGTCTTAGGAATTGTCTTACTAGGAACCCTGTTAAGCAAATACACAACTGTCTTTAATGCATGCACCCACAAAGATACATTACTATAAATTAACATGCTCCCAAACATATCCATAAGAGTACTATTACACCTTTCTACTATACCATTTTATTGTGGTGCATTGAGTATTGTATACTGTACACAGATGCCACAACTTTCAAGGAGTTTTGTAAATGGACCCGGACATTGTCCACTTTCATTAAATTTTCCATAACATTCACCACCTCTATGTGATCTCACAGCTTTTATCTTTTCATCTAACTTTCTTTCCACCTCATTAATGAACACCTCTAGAATGTCCATTGACTGAGACTTTTCATGCAGTATATATAAATAACAATACCAAGAGTGATCATTAATAAAGTGATAAATATTTTTCATTTTCCCAAGATGGAATATCAAAAGGACCACAAATATCTGTGTGTATTAATTCCAAGAGCTCACTGCTTCTCATAGCTAGGTTCTTTGATATTTGTTGAGTTTGCTTTCCTTTAATGCAATCTATACAAACATCACAATCAGCAAAATCTAAATGAGTTAAGATTTCATCTTTTGTTAACCTCATTATTCTTTCCTTAGATATATGACGAAATCTTTAATGCCATAAGAAAGCAGAATGTTCATATATTTACTTTGCTTATTTTCATTAGTATGTTCCACTTGGAACAAGGATTCAACAAAAGTAGCATCAAGATTGAAACGATATAAACAATCTATTAATGTACTTGAACGATAATAGTACATTTATTTATATAATGAAACATTATTATCAATCTTAAAACTATAACCTTCACCATCCAACTTTCGAACAGAAAATAGATTTATAGCACAAATAGGGAACATAAAGATACTTTACAAGCTCTAGGCAACATCCAGTGTCTAAGATCAATCTATAAGTCTCAATTATGTCTATTCGTGCCATCATTCTGTTATCCATAAACAAAATTCATCTTTCAGTTTATAGGTTGAATCGAAAGGATCTATACATAATATATGAAACATAAGTGGTTGCACCAGATATAACCACCAAAGCTTTATTAGGTACTTTAATAAGATTTGATTCATAACATACTGAAACATAATGTACACATTTCCTTTCAAACCAAGCCTTTCTTTTCAAAAGTGACATTTGAGCTCTTTATGAATTATCCCCTCATCTATTTTCAATGAGGCTCTATCCTTCATTTTATTTTTCCTGTCACTCTTAAATTTGTTGGTACTAGCTCTTTCATGAAATATAAGATGGATATAGTGATCTTTCATTTTGACCAAACTCAATAGGAATTGAGTTGGAGATGAACTTTAGAAGAAAGGTCTCACTCACATCCATGCCTATTGATTTCAGCTTTATAGTAAGATTTGACATAATCATGAATAGACTTTGACCAATCAAATTTCCTTGATTGTTAGCTCACTCATGAGATTTCCAACAAATGGGCTTATTAGCAATGTCCAATTGGGAGTGATCTTTAATAAATTCTCTTGCATTGTTTGTCCTAAGGATAGTTGGCTTAATATTTTCAGTCATAGTTATTTTCAATAAGTCTAAACTTTATCGATTAGGCTTTTCCCAAGTCATATAAAGACTTGACACTAACTGTACTGGTGAAAGTACTTATATGTATTTCATTTGTGACTATTGTTAAGTCCAGACTCATAACACCTTAATGAAAGTTTACTTATTATGCCCAATCATTATAGTTTTGCCCACTAGACTTAATAAGGTCATTCCCCAAAGCAACTACACTAAAAGCAACTGCAAATATTTCACATGATCGTACGTAAATGCTATGAGTAAACCTTAAAGGATTCAAACTAGATTATAACTCTTATTATATATTAAAGTATATATTTTCATATACAAAAGCCATAACTGTTAATCAAATATGTACAAGTAAAACATATATGTTATCTTTGGACAACAAATAATATTTACTCAACATATAAATTTATTCCTTTAATTGTCATCAATTATAAGCAATGATCCACCTTTGGATGATCTCCTAACATTATAAATAGTGATCTCAATTGTACTAACTCAGTTATTGGAAAACAAGAACAATTGAACATTACATAATTAAATACCAATTGTTAGACTAATTTAATTTTCTGGGATCTTTCATTTATATGATTCATTCAACATAAATAATCAAATGAGAGGGATATTATAAATACCTTGATCCATAACTACAACTTCAATAAGTTTCTTTAATACTCCTTTGAATTCTCTAACCTTTATTTATTTCCCTCTCTTCCTTTCTTTCTATAATGTATCTACTTTTGATGGTGCGTAGAGAAGAGGATTAGAGACCTCTATTTATAGTGATAGATTTCATATGTTTTATCATTTACAAAATGACACAACATTTCACTTTTGTCTCCAAAAGTTGCATCCTTTCATTTGATCTATAGATATTTTATTCTTTTATATGAAATGATGCAACTCTTCATTTCAATTCTCAAAGATTGTGACCATTCATTTTATTCTAAATATTGTAATATATTACACAATAAGATACAACATTTAATAAAATATAACTCTATTTCTTTAATACTTAATTGTTATTATCTTAAGTAAAATAATATAAAGTCATATACTTTAATTATATGGGCCATCACATGTGATTATTTTAAAAATAATCTAACAGAAGCGTCGCGTTGTCACATGACCACACAACCGGTGGCGGAGATACCTACGACGAGTTTCAATGCTTCGAGTGCGGAATCAATCTGGGCCTGAGAAACAAGTTAAAGGAGCCGGATTAATGGTGGTCAGTAAACAATAGTAGATGGAGTGCAAATTAAATGGAAATTACAGCTGATGAATCCGGTTTGATTTGCAGCAAGGAGTAGTTGTCCAAGAACTGAGCGGGACGACCATTGTGAGAGTGGGTATAGGCATGATGCTGAAAACAGCGACGACATAAATCGAAGGAGCCACTAGCCTTGAAGCAGTGGACGCAGGAGAAGAAAGTTGCAGGGATGAATTCCCCGCAGCAGTCGCAGAAGGGGCGGCCGCTTTTGATTATGTAGTTGAGCGTTATGACCTCCCAAAAATCCAATTTTCCGTCGCCATCCTCGTCTAGCTTATTGAAGAATCTTGGAGTGCCCGTCAGTTTGTATCCTTTCCCCGACATGAAAGATGTGAACTCCGGGAGAGAAACTTGGCCGTCTTTATTACTGTCCATGGACTCGAAGAATTTTTCCGCCGACTCCTGGATATCTGGTGGGCTTGCTTCATAATGGGCTTTTGCGATTTTTCTCAATTCTTCTATCTCGCTCTGTGTCTAATCATCGATCCATACATAAATATAACTTAGAGTATTGGTATTGCTACTTTCAATATAAAACGGAAAGTTCTTTCAAGGAAGACTAGATGCATGTGAACGGCAGGTTACCCTAGCAGTTGGTGGAGGAGTACTTTGTTCAGATCTACTCTGGGAGGATTGCTCCATATTCTGCTCTATTAATTCCTGAAACATGATCAATTAATGTTTTATCATGATCATGGGGTGTTATATGAAATGAATAATAATCTCTTCATGCCTAAGTTAAACTAAGTTTTGAACTGTTCATTGGTTGGAGAAATGACTGCAAAACCCAATAAACAAGATTTTGATTGATTTTATCAGTGCCATAATATGGGAGAAACTACAAATAATGCTGGAATCAAAGGTAATGGACATAAAGCAAAAGAAATAAAGCGGATTAATTATAACCTTAGCCAGCTGACTTTTTGTGTGGATGAATTTAACAAGAGCCGCTTGATCATGCAGCATGAGTCTCAAAGGATGGTGGTGCTTCAATCTGCCTCCACGATGACAATCACAACACAGATCGTAGGTATTAGGGGAGTGATCCAAACACACGACACAGGAGAAGTAGGGCCCAAACAGTTTTTGATTGCATCCATCGCAGCGGGAGATGGAGATTGCATTTTTGTGATGGTAGAACAGCACCAGAACATCCCCAAAATCCAGAACTCCGTCGCCGTTGGAGTCCAGTTTCTTGAAGAATTCTTCAGCTGACGGTCGAGAATCGTACCCCCTTTGAAATTCTTCCAGACTTATTACCCCATCTTTATTCGCATCTAGTGAGTTGAAGAATTTGTTAGCCTCAACTTTTTCGTCGTCACTTGCTCTCTCGTGGTAAGCTCCCGCTACTCGTCTCAGCCTATCCGCCATCTCTTTCCCCTTCTCTCTCATGCAAACTGCAATAAGATAAGAATACATGATAGGAAATAT
>JAPKLW010002100.1:0-14345 GCA_026898455.1 Plectranthus barbatus
GGAAGCGCTTGGAATAAGTGCGACCTCGCCTTCTTGTCAAGCCGGGCGTCAACTGCTGCGCCTTCTGCTGGCTCAACTGCTTCCCACACTCCTTGATCCTCCATCATTGCCTGCACACGAATCACCCAACTGGTGTAGTTCGTATGTGTCAACTGCGGGTAGTGAAACGAGCTGCTCACTTGTTGTGCCCGCGAGGTTTCTGCTGCTGTTACCAAAGCCATATTATCCCACCGTATGATTTTAGGCATAAACCGGTGCTCTAGTACTGCCAACAAAATTTTGGTGAATAGTACTTATCGAACTGCTAACACTATTCCGGCGTGAATAGTACTAAGCGAACTGCTGACACTATTCTGGCGTGAATAGTACTAAGCGAACTCTTAAAGGATGGAAATTAGTCTAACTTATTTTCTGATGTGTAGGATCCACTTTAGTGGCAAACACAGAGCATACGATAAGTAGATAATAAACACCCTAACTGAGCTCTGGTACCACTTGTTGGGCCCAGGAATAATTTTACACTCAATGGGATAAATACAACTAGCAGAAGAAATAAACAAAATGGAGGACAAGAAAAGAGAGACGAAATCTAAGTTTTATTTGAGAGGAAACTAAACTCTCACTAAACTCTCTCAATTTGTTTTTGTTGTGGTGCTTCTAAACTTACATAACCTCATGCCTTTTATAGGCAAATTTCACCCACATTTTTCAAACTCTCTATCACATTTTTCAAACTCCTTTCACCAAACTACCACCAAACTTCCACATTTTTCAAACTCCTTTCACCAAACTACCACCAAACTTTGAAATCCTTTATTTTGTTTACACAATTAAAGGAGTAATTTCCTACAGACCTTGAAATCGATGGATTGATCCGATTAATTTGATTAATAATTTTATTAATATTTCTTAACATAATTTCATTTCAAAATTTAGTACTTACGATACTAAAGATATTTTTTTAATGATATTTTATATTTTATGGTTAATTCAATAAGTTTTTAATAAATAATAATTTTTTTAAAAATTACTATTAAGAAAAGCCCAAATCTTTTAGCACAATAGAATAATGAAAGCAAGTTTCATAGCAGCTTCCAGAGAGGCACTACTTAGAGATTCATGGAATCGGCCGTCTTTAGGAGCTTAGAATTTTTTTATTTATTTAGTAATACTTTTAAGAAACAAAATAAAATTATAAAGCATGCCAAAAAAAAATATAGTCGAACTCCTTCGAACCTTTAAGTTTGCATCCATCCCTAGCAGCCTCCATTTGGTTTTTCTTCGTAATTTAATTTATTAATGTATCTACATTTAATATATATAATTTATATAATAACAAAGAGCAATACATTAATTTTTGTCAACTTTTCTGCAAAATCTTAAAAATTCACTAGTTTATTCTTTTAATTTATTTTTAAATACGCAAGCATAATTTATTATTTAAGTTAAATTGATCACTTTGTAAATTAGAATCTAATTTTAATTGGTTTTGTGTTTACTCTTATATTTTTGTGAGAGGTTTATATGTAAATATGTAATATTTTTATTTTGGTAGAGAAATTTATAAATATGTAGGAAGATATACTAATGTTTTATTGATGGATAAAAAATAAATATATTTTAATATAATTATTAGTATGTAATTTTGTTTTATAAATAAAATATCAAATATTAGCCAATGTGTACAACTAATCTATGTATATGTTGAGGTTCGATTTGTGATAAGTCTAGGACTTTTGGAACTTACGCAAAATAATAAGAGAAATAGTTGAGAAATGATGGAAATGCTATATCTTAATTACTAAGAATGAAGTGTATGCCGCGACAATGTAAGGTAATGCATTAATAAGGAAAACAATCAATCGTGCTAAAAATGACCTAGTAGGTCCCCTTTTATAGTTCAAGAGGAGTTGTTACAATCCTAGAAAATTCAGGAGATGGTTCCGGTTTTTTCGGGGGTCGTTCAGCTATGGTTCCTTAACGGTCCTCTGGATTATCCGCGGCTGGATCCTTATCTATTTTGACTTCTCCCCAGTAGGTGACGCGAGGAACTTGGGGGTGGTTCCGATTCTAACGGGGCAGTTGAGTTTGGGTCTTCAACGATCTTCTAAATTCTGCGCGGTTTGAGACTCACCTCCTTAATCTTCAAGGTAGGTCGTGGGTTGTGGATTCCTGACGTGTTCTCCAGACCTTGATCCTGCTTGTAGTTGATGACCTGGGATAGTTCCTGGTCTGGGTCATTGGTTGTGGTTCGTGGTCTCGTAGGTGGCCTTTGATGGGTCGTGTGAGCTTCGGGCTGAGAGATCCGAGTGATGGACCTTCATGTCTGGACCGTAGTTAATCGTATTGGGCCAGAACTGACTTAACCCAACCAGATTTGGGCCCAAGAAAATCCCCTTCGGCCTTGGAGATGATGCTAGGTAGACCTCATGGTCGAACAGTTGGGTCGAGCCTACAATACGCAAGTGCTCAAAGTTCAAAAGTTCTGAGCTTCTCATAAAGAGGCATCGGGAGTCCTGGAATGGACCTCGTGAGGTCCTAATTTCCTTCGGATGGTCAATCTCCCCATGGGTGACTTTGACAGGTGTGGGGCCTGTTTGTGAGCTCTCACACGGGAATGTAAGTAGCTCCTTGGAGTTATCTTGCGGGCTCGAGTTGTGGGTCCGGAACCACGAGGTAGGAGGGGAGACAATTAATTCTTTATTTTTGTTTTATTATCTCGATTGTTTTCTTTATCTTAGTGTAGAATGTAGATAAGTGCAAATAGAAAGGATTCGATTTATAATAAGTATTTGATTTCTAAGTTCATGAAAAAATTGATTGTTATTGAAAATTAAGATTTTTTATTTGGTGAACTAATATTTCTTGTTTTAATTGCAAGTGTAACGAAACGATTACCTGATTAACTTTTTTTTTTATTTAATAAATATGATACTTCTAAATCAAATCATTTTTAAATAAAAGTATGTAAAAAATGTAAACTCATAAAACTTATTTTCTGCTTTTTACGTGATATATTATCACATGGGGGCGAGGAGCATTTCTGAACCACAAATACAAATGGACTACTTTCAACAGCAAGTCTGTAACCGCCATGACTACAGTGATTGAGATCTGTGGATTAATCCCACCGGCGTCAGGCGTCGCTGCCGAGCTGACGGTGCCTCTTGCATTCATGAACTTCACATGGCTGCGATTCCACCCCATCCGCCGCCTACTCTTTTACCACCACCCTTGTTCTACGCTGACTTATTGAAACAGTGGCGGCTCCAGGAATCGTAGAGGGGTTTCAATTTTCATTATATTTTTCTTAATAAAAAAATATAAAATTAAGTAAAACCAAATGTAAATTTATGTATATCAATTTTTTTAGCCCCATGTACTTTTTCATTCTTGTGTTTTTGATACGCAAATTGGGCCTTAATGTGGACAATATTATATGAACTAGCCCATTAGGTTTTACAATATTAGCACTATATATTTTATGCACTTTGTAGCGATGGAATTATCAATTAATGAAATGAATTAAGTTCTATCTTCCTCCTTGTCTGGTCTATTTCTCTCTATTTCTTATCTTTATTCTAGAGTTTAAGCTCACTCGAAGAGCTCTATCCCCGATCATCCTTTGTGGGTGTATCAGTTTTAGTCTATTTTTCTTCTTACTCATAACATGAAAATGAAGGGGTTATGCATTAAAATATTGGATCAATACACTACTAAAACCGAAAAAATTTCGAGTTAGGAGGGTTGGAGCCCTCTTTTATATAAGTAGATCCGCCAGTGTCATGAAAACCATTGCTCCGACTTCTTGGGAAACATCGGTGTGTCACCCTCCAATCTAACAATTACAAAAGATAGAATTTCTGGCCAGCAATCTCGTTCGCCATCGTCACCACCGTCGACCTGCATATTTTGAAAAGAATATACATGGCTGAGTACTTGAAGGTACCCAGTGGACACATGCTAAAAAATATAACAGAAAATTGAATGTTATGCCTTTATATAACGACCACGGATGGGGTTTTATTTTAGAAAAATCCTCTCATCGTGCCAAAACATTTCTTATTACACTGTAGTCATTTACATTTCACAAGTTATGCTATTTGTAATAAGTCATTTACATTTCACAAGTTACACTGGTCACGATGCACATTCAGGTTAAGGTGCTACCTTAACAAGCCAACGTCAATAGTGCACTAGTCACTTATATCCTTTTCAATACCCACAATCGTTATAAATTAAACATGCACGCAACTGCGTAACATGTTCTTCTCTAACTGGAGATCCTCCAACTTAGAGGACAGATAGATAAGCAAAAACATTGCAGGCAATGACTTAAACTTAATAAATAAAACATGTTTTTCATTTCATTACTTGAGCTCGAAGCTAGCAAATTAAAACAACTATTCACTTGCATTTTCTTTATACTTAAAATAGTGTCCACCTTAGATAGGTGTGGTTAGTTCTTTTTGTTCTGCGTCGGGTCAAGCTCCGGAATTTCCAAAGGAAATAATAAGTGATATAAGACAACCGGTATTTCATACCGAAGGAGCATTTCTTCATAAGTTTGAAACTCGGATCAATAAACATCGGCGAGAGATGATACGTGAATATTTTCTTTGATACATTAAATTTACTCTTTTATTTCAAGATTTGAGCTTATGGACTTCCGGACAAGGATTCGTAAAAGGTTCAAGCTCTTTGAACGAACGAGGTGTTCAAGAAAAGATGAGTGAAGAAATGGATCCTTGCGTTTAGCAACATTCAAGAATCAAAGCAATGCTTTTTCTCAACTTTGATTGATCAATCTTTCAATGAAGGAATAAAGAAGAAAAATGTCAATTTCTCGACAAGTTTAATATTTCTCAAAGAAGGTATGGGGACAAATTTATATTCCAAAGTGAAATGAGTTAAGTTCAAGAATTTGGAAATCGAAACGACGTTCAAAGAACGGTTCGCTCTTGCTTTGAGTTGAATTAATCGAATATTGGGAATAATTTATCAAGGAGATTAACAAATGATCGAGGATTGAAAGGAAGTAATACGAGTTAGAAAATCGAATAACAATTAAATGAAGAAAAACAACTGTATCGACCGACACAAAAAGGACATCGGTTGACGTGTCTGTCGACAAAGCTTCCTTGTCGGTCGATAGAAATCCATGTCGAGCGACACAACTGCTCGACGGAAAAATGGCGATTTAAGATGTGTCGATCGATACAGGTGGTGTCAATCGACGGAACATCTCCATCGGTCGATGGAGGGCAGCATCGAGCGGTACGAAGACTCAATGGCTAGGTCGAAATTGGTGTGTCGATCGACGCAGTTGCTGGCCTTGTGTCCGTCGACACGCTTCTGTGTCGATCGAAACAGAAGGTTATCCCTCTTCGACTGGAACTTCAC
The DNA here is from genome assembly GCA_026898455.1 of Plectranthus barbatus. Taxonomy (NCBI): domain Eukaryota; kingdom Viridiplantae; phylum Streptophyta; class Magnoliopsida; order Lamiales; family Lamiaceae; genus Plectranthus; species Plectranthus barbatus. The sequence goes on from JAPKLW010002100.1 coordinate 5,404, forward strand.
AATTTGATCGATTTTAGTCCGAGCTCGTTTTTACGTGTTTTAACATGATTTTAAACATTTCAAACGCCCAAAATTAAAAGGGGTCGATTAATAATGAGGTTACAACGTCTAAAACATCAAAAATTTGGAATCGGGGTTAAAGGATAGGTAGGGTGTTCGATCTCTCCTACCAACAATCTTCCAGGTTTGATCTGTGTGACAATTGGAGATGTGGTTGGGGTGCATCGGACTGCAGGTTCTGAAATCGGTCCCTAAGGGATAGATGTTCAACAAGTGGCATCAACTCCTTAGGGATTGGTGTTAAAGGGTAGGTAGGGTGTTCGATCCCTACTACCAACAACCTTCCAGGTTTAATTTATAACAACTGGAAATGTGGTTGGGGTGCATCGGACTGCAGGACATCGATCCCTAAGGAGGAGATATTACATAATATTTCCATTATATATTTATAACTCAGTTTTTGTCTCGTAGAAAATTGGTCTTCCAAGATTTAAAATTTCAATTATGAAAGTGACAGGCTGTCATAGTAGTATTATTTCTTAGATGCTGCTTTGTATATATTTGGATGAATGTAATAATTTAAATTATAATATAGCAAGATCCATATTCAATTTCATCAAATCAATTTTTTAATGAATACACTACATACTGAATTGTCCTTTGGCCTAAAGCTAGACCGTGTTTTTATATTAAATATTCTCAATTATTTGAGTTTTGTTCATATATTTATTTATTAACATAACATGTTCATTCATTCATGATTAGTATAAACTATCGAGTCACTTAAAAAATATTATTAATAAATGTTACGTTTTTTACGAAAGAGACCTCCCAATCAACACCTTGAAATTATGTACGTAAAATATTCATTAACTATATAAATATGCATACATGATGAAATTCCATGCTAAAAATAAAGTTTAACTTATTATAATGAATTTAACTTTTTAGAATAGTTAAAATAAAATGCATTAATTATTAATATAAAACATAATCCCTTTAAGTATAATATATCATAAAAAGGTATAATCATAAAATATATATGGAAAATTATCGATTCAGAATCCAAAAGATAATTTAATTATCAATTTATTGTCCGAAAGATAAATACTGATCAATTCAAAATCTCAAAGATTATACAATTTTTAATCCAGAAAACATTATACAATTTTTAATCCAGAACTTGATATTAAACTATCTTTCGAGATCTGAATTCATAATACTTCAATATAAATAAAAAAGTATAAGATTATATATAATGTTTTGTGTAAACTATTTGTTGAGTGTAAATAAAGAATATAAATCCTTTGCTATTTAATATAAACTTAATTTGACCATAAATAAATCAAGATCAATTCCTATAAAAAATCCATAATTTGTTTAGTAAAATCTCCATGTACAAAATGACAACCGTGCTCGAAACCTGCGGAGTCACTCCTCCGCCGGGCGCCGCCGCCAAGCTGGTGGTGCCGCTTTCTTTCTTCGACCTCACTTGGCTGCATTTCAACCCCATTCGCCGCCTCATCTTCTACAACTATCCTTGCTCCGCCGCAGAGTTCTCAGACGCCATTGTTCCAAAGCTCAAGCAGTCACTCTCTCTCACTCTAAAAAACTATCTCCCCGTCGCCGGAAACCTGCTCTACCCTTCAGACACCGAGAAAAAGCCCCTAATCCGCTACGTCTCCGGCGACTCAGCTCCGCTGACTATCGCCGTATCCGACCGCGATTTCGATAACCTCGTCGAAAATCATGCACGAGATGCCGACCAGTTTTACGATTTCATGCCTCAAATGCCGCCGTTCAGAGACGAAGATGGATACATGCTAGTCTCTCTCATCGCCGTGCAGGCGACGCTGTTTCCCGGCCGTGGGATTTGCATCGGCGTGTCCAATCATCACTGCCTCGGCGACGCGAGGTCGATCGTTGCGTTTATGTCGGCGTGGGCCGGAATCAACAAATTCGGCGGCGACGAGGAGTTTCTGTCGAGAAACGGCGATTCTTTGCCGTTTTTCGATAGATCGGTCTGTGGAGATTCCGGCGAAATCGATGATAAATTCTGGAATGCGATGAAGAAAATTCCGTTGAATCCATCGTCTTTCCCGTTGCCGACGAAGAGAGTTAGAGCCTCATTCACTCTCCATCAATCCGACATTGAAAAGCTGAAAAATCTGGTTTTATCCAAGATTCCCGACTTAGTTCGTGTCTCATCTTTTGTCGTGGCGGCGTCGTATGCATGGATTTGTCTGGTTAAATCCGGCGACATCGTGGGGGAGGTAGGGTATAATTGAATAGAGTCAAGCTGAATTTTTTTAGACTTTGAGTTGACTGTGATGTTCATGAATTTCATCAAATTTGAATCTAAAGGAACTTTTTAAATTTAAAATATATTTAAAATATTCATTATTATTTTAAAATAAAAAATTGTTTGTTCCAAAATTAACATCATGCATATTCATGCTTGGATTTTAGATTTTTTCGTTATTAGAAAGTTTTATCATTATTTTTTTTGAAAATATTATTTTTATAAAAGTAATTTTTTTACATTTCTCACTAAATTCAGTTAACTAGTTGAATATTATGATACTCAAGTTTAGTTCATTTAATAAACGAGTTTTTATAAAGTCAAGATACAAGCAGCTTACGAACAATTTGTTTTATTTACCTGTAGGGGGAGGAAGACACTGAAAATAAGACCGAAGTATTCGTTTTTCCGGCCGACGGCCGGGGAAGGCCGAACGCCCTGGTTGATCCGCCGATTCCGGTCAATTACTTCGGGAACTGCTTAAGCGGTGGGATGGTGAGCATGAAACATAAAGACTTAGCGTCGGACGTCGGATTCGTGGCGGCGGCGAAGGCCATCACCGACGAAATCAACAAGAAAATCTACGATAAACACGAGTTCTTGAAATCTCCGGAGAGTGGGCTGTCGGAGAGGGGGAAGTATAGGGAGATGAGAATCTTTGTAGTTTCTGGTTCGCCCAAATTCGACTTGACGAATGCAGATTTCGGGTGGGGGATGGCGGCGAAGGTGGAGATTCTGTCGTTAGACGGAGTGAAGTATTCGATGTCGCTGTGTAACTCCTCCGATGGCGGCGGCGGGATGGTGGTCGGAATGTCTTTGCCGGCTGAGAGAATGGAGGCTTTTGCCGCTTTGTTTGCAGATGGCTTGAACTCGTATTTGAATATTGTATGAATTTTAATTGCTTTTTCAATATGTTAATAATCAATTTTCTTGGCCGGTTAATGGAATGTTATAAAATAAAACCATATTCTCCATTCTCATTTCTTGCTTTATTATAGGAGAATTGTCGATTTAGGACCCAAAAAATAATTTAATTATTGATTCATGACCCAAAAAATGATTTGTCAATCCAGAACCCAAAAGATCAAACAATTCTCAATTCGGGACCTGATATTGTGGTTCTAGATTGAGAATTTTTGTGATCTTTCACGTCCTGAATTGAGAATTAATCTTTCAGGTCTGAATCGATAATTAAATTATATTTCGGGCCCTGATCGATATCATACACTTAGGTCATACAATAGTGTGAAGAGTTTTTTTTAGAATAATTTTTATATCGATAAAAAATTATTATAATAATAAAGTTGCAGTAAGTGGAGTATCGTATGTAAGTAAAAGACTTTTTGAGCCCGTCCAAAAATAATAAATTGGTAAAATAAAGTCAGACAAAAATATCCACGTATGAAACAATAATTTTACTTCCAACTATGGCACAAAACTCACTAGATGCTAATTTAATTAGATATTTAAATAGAGCCTAGTGTCTAGTAGTAATTAATTGGTAAATAATTTCTTATTTTTCATAGTTTAAATATATGATTTTGATGAATAAAACTTAAATTGTGTAAATTTTAATTATTTTTTTAAAGTAATATACACTACAAGAAAAGAAGAAATAGACTACGTGAAGTTTATATTCGCATAAAAGACGCATATGTATAATTGTATAGAGAAAAAAAGGCTCGCTAATAGACGATGCGGACATCTGTGTCGTCTATATGTGTATATTCCTATAGATGATGCGGATGTCCGTTTCGTGTATGCTTTTTGAATTTCCGGCGATTGACAACGTGTTGGCTGCGTAGTCTATTTTTTTTAACCTAATACTCCCATCGTCACAAATCGATCGCACGCCCACTGTAAAACACACGCTCTCAATAAATCTAAAGTCTATGTAAAATAATTAGATATATGACTTTACTTCAACTAAGGGCCGCCTAAGCAATACCTAACTGAATTTTATACAATGCTTCAATTGGTAATTAAGACTTTTTCTGTTGATAAAGTGTTATTATCATGACAACTTCTATCTAAGGCTAGCTTCCAAAAAAAAAAAAAAGTTGTTAAACATAAGTGTTTCACTAGAAATTATAATCGTGAAACTTATATTCAAGTAAGTAGAAATTTTTAGATTTCTATTCAAGTGAAATCTTTCATAGTTTCATTATTATTTATTGTTATTTTGCAGGGTAAAAAATAGGAAAAATATATTTCAATAAATACCAAATTAAGAAAATGTATCCCATCTTATTTTTTGGTTAGGAAAACATCTATTTGGATATATATAATTTTCTAACACAAAAGATATGAGATATAGTTTCCAAATGTGATATTATTGAGATTTTCCATAAATTTTTCCTTTTGAAGGGTGACTGGCTTGTCCATCCTTAAATTAAAACCCATTTATTATAAAAGACAAAATCTATCGTTTAAATTTAAATTTCTTAGTTATTGCCATCACTCTTTAACATTAATTATTTTGCGAGTTGGCTTTACATTCAACACCTCTTCTAAATTAACAAAGATCCAAACATATAAAGTTCATTGCCTTTTTCTAATCTAAATTTCTTGTTATTAAAAGAGATCGATTTAAAACTCTTTTGTTATTGCCGTCGAGTTTTAACATTTTCTTTTTGTCTGTATATTCAAGTCATCTTCTAAGTACAAGTATACATTATTTATATTAAAATTATGATTTATGTAAAATAGTAATGAATTTATTTTTTAAAAATGAAATGTATTAATTTAAATCTAATCACTTAAGTCCTATTTTATATCGAATTCATGATCTATTGGACACATAGCATTTTATCACTTTGCACCCCGAATTAGAGACTAGTTATATTTTCATTTTAATATTTTATGCTTTGTAAACATTATACATTTAGAAAACATAATTTATTGAAAAAATATATATTTTTAAACATTACATATATTAAAAGAAATATTATATAAAAAAAAAGGTAGAGGCGAGACGGCACTAATATTGGCTTTGTATAAAAGTATTAATATATTTTTATTATAGAGTTTTATCGATCCAAGACTGAAAGATAGTTTAATTATCGAATTAGGATTTGAAAGATTACAAAAATTCAGGACTCAAAAGATTATATAATTTTCAATCCAGGACTTTAATATCAGGTCCTGGATTGAGAATTGTTTGATCTTTCGGATCCTAAATTGACAATCATCTTTCAAGTTCTGAATCGATAATTAAATTATCTTTTGGATCCTGAATCGATAATTCTCGTTTTGTTTAATACTAAATAATGAAATCGACTCCATAAATAAACAAGAGCTGCAAATCAAGATCGTGGGCTAAAATTTTTTGAGTCTAAACTGTTGAAGTGCGATGACCACCGTGTATGAAACCTGCCGAATCCCACCTCCGCCCGCCGCCGCCGCCGCCGCCGAGCTATCGCTGCCCCTTTCTTTCTTCGACATAATTTGGCTGCATTTCCACCCCATCCGCCGCCTTCTCTTCTACGACCACCCTTGCTCCGAGCCAGACTTCTTCAACACCATCGTTCCAAAACTCAAACAATCTCTCTCTCTCACTCTCAAACACTACCTCCCCGCCGCCGCAAATCTGCTCCAACCACTGGACACCGACAAGAACCAGCCGCTAATCCGTTTCGTCTCCGGCGACTCAGTTCCGCTGACTATCGCGGTTTCCAGCCGTGATTTCGACGAGCTCACCGGAAACCATGCACGAGAATCCGACCAGTTTTACGAATTCATGCCGGAGATGCCGCCGGAGAGAGAAGAAGGTGAGTACAAGTTATTCTCTCTCCTCGCCCTGCAGGCGACGCTCTTTCCCGGCCGTGGGGTTTGCATCGGTGTGTCGAATCATCACTGCCTCGGCGACGCGAGATCGGTGGTCGGATTCATGTGGGCGTGGGCTGAAATCAATAAATTTGGTGGAGATGAAGAGTTTTTATCAAGAAACGGTGAATCTCTCCCGTTTTTCGACAGATCGGTTTTTGGGAAAGATTGTAGTGAAATTAGCAGCATGTTTTGGGATGCAATGAAAAACATTCCTTCGAATCCGCATTCGTTTCCGTTGCCGACGAATAGGGTTAGATCCTCCTTCACCCTAAACCAATCCGCCATTGAAAAGCTCAAGAATCTGGCTTCGTCGGCCAATCGCGGCGTCGCTCACGTCTCTTCCTTCGTCGTCACGGCGGCGTTTGTCTGGAGCTGCATGGTGAAATCCGGAGACGCCGAAGCGGGAGATAGCGAAACTGAGCTGTTTTTTTTTCCGGCAGACGGCCGCGGACGGCCGAACGCCATGGTTGATCCGCCGGTGCCGGTGAATTACTTCGGGAACTGCCTAGGGTTCGGAATGGCGGCCCTCGAGCGTGAGAAATTGACGGCGGAGGACGGGTTTCTGGTCGCGGCGGCGGCTATTTCCGATCACATCAAGAACAAAGTGAACAACAGAGACGAGTTTCTGAAGTTTTCCGACGACTGGCGATCGGAAATGTCGAAGTTGATGGGGTTTAGATCACTGGGTGTTTCTGGCTCGCCCAAATTCGATATGATGAATGCTGATTTCGGATGGGGGAAGGCGATGAAGCTCGAGGTTTTGTCGATGGACGGAGAGAAGTATTCGATGTCGCTCTGTAACTCCTCCGATCGCAATGGCGGCGGATTGGTGGTCGGAATGTCGCTGCCGAGGGAAAGAATGGAGGCTTTTGAAGCTATATTTGCCCGCGACCTAAAATCATGCCTTTCATAGTTATTGGAATCGAATCGAGAGTCGAGTATCTTTGATTATCTTCTACAGAGTTAGATTTCATCATATTTTTTAGGAAACATCATGTCGCATGTAATTTCAATATTGTTTTGGAATTTCTAAGTAACTTTAATTTTCTATTAAGTTTTACATTACAGAATTACGAGGGAGTGGATCACATGCTAAAAATTAGTTTGTGTTAAATAGGAATGAATCTACACCATTCATCTTAAAAAATCAACGGTTGAGATTAAAACTTTATACCAGATTTCATGTTTTTTTCTTTATAAATCATGTTTAATCGAATTAAACATGATTTATAAAGCAATTAAGTACGAACGAGAATTATGAATAATTTTTCAATTTTTTATGCTTTAATCTCAACCATCGATATTATCAATCTATTGGCTGTGATTGATTCTTATTTAACACAAACTTTAATTTTAGCACTTGAACATAACTCGTATTGTGATAAGACTTATTTATCTATATTCAAGAACCTTTTTAATTTCTATTTTTGTGATTTATTTTTAGTTATACTAAATTTGACAATACACTTATGTTGAGAGTGGTGTTCCTATTTCATTATTAATGAAAGTATTCGTATAAAAGTTACCACCTAACATTAAGTGCCAAAAATCCCACCTAAATCTACTCCTACATATTTAAAAGATTTATGGAAAATTGTGCGCAAAATCGTCAAAGTGAACCATGGAAAGGGCACAACTATTAGTCTTTCTTATCCATAATTGACACTCACACATTTCTAGATTTCAAATTTAAAAATTGAAAATGCAATAAATCATTTGTTAAATATCTCATGCAACTTTTCACACTTGCGCCTTAGTAGGGATGTAAATGAGCTAAATTGTTCGTAAGTTAATCGGGTCTCGACTCGATAAAAGCTCGTTCGAGTTTGTTTAGAGAAACTTGTTTACTAAACATACCAAACTTTAGTATCGTAGTACTCAACTCGTAAGCTCGTGAGCTAAAATTAATAAGAAATATAAAATAATTAAGTTTATAAAAATAATATCTTTCATGATTTAAGAGTAACAATAATGATAAAATTTAGAATTTGAGCATGAATATGATATTAATTTAGAAATGAATAACATTTTCTTTCAAAATAAAAATGAGCGTTTTAAATATATTCCAAATTTAGAAAGTTTATTTAGGCTCGATAAAGTTCGTAAACTTTAAAATGTTCGACAAAAAAGCTCGAAGCTCGACTCGATACTAAACAAATCAAACTTGAGTACATCACTACTCGGCCCGACTCGGTTCTATTACACCCCTACTCGCTACTCAGGTGAGTACGTGTTAATGTATTTATAAATAAATTTAACAATAATGTTGGTGGAGGAGTCAGTTTAATTATTTTAATATCATTAATTTATTATTATATTATTCGTGAACACATTAATGCATATTTAGGGTGAGTATTTATGTTCACCACCTACCCAATACCATAACTAAATTAGTAATATTGTATATTATGATTAATTAGTTAAATTATATTGTTTTAACTTTTAAAATAGTTATATTCCCTTGTTTTTGAAAGGGTATAGTCGCAAATGTATTATACATTATTACAATTTTCTTTAATATATTTGAAATTATACATATTTCTAAATAAATAGCACAATATAATCCCTCATTGTTTTCATGCATTTGGGTTAGGAATATGTTTAGTGAAAAATATTTTAAATACCCAAAACCACTAAACACATTATGAAAATACCCAAAACATTACCCATTTTGACTTTTTTGACACTTGAGATTGATTTTTTTTATTATGATGATGAAATCATAACTAACAATCACATCACCAAGTTTTTTAATAATTTTTAATTTTTAATATAAAAATATACATATATATAATATAATTAATATATTAAT
>JAPKLW010002100.1:14445-49113 GCA_026898455.1 Plectranthus barbatus
ATGGGGTGTGGGTCGGTGGGGGGGGGGGTTGGGGTGTGGGTCGGTGGTGGGGAGAATAGGGTATGGGTCGGTGGCGGAAGGTAGCCACCGACCCACTCCCATAATTGTGGGTCGGTGCTAAGGTCGGTGTCGGAAGGCACTGACCACCGACCCACTCTCATGAATTCTTTTTATTATAATTGTGAGTCGGTGTCGGGCGATACCGCCCTTCTCTCTCCTTAATAACAGATTTCTGAAAAATGTCAGAATGTGCAGTGGGTATTTTGTGAATTAATATAATATTTTGGATATTTTCATAATGCATATAGTGTAAATGGGTATTAATAAATTCCACTCATATGTTTATTTGCTATTATGATTTTGGCAAAGATTTTATGTAGTTTTTTTTAGCTAACATATCTGCTTTACGAAATCGCCATTCAAATTGCATCAAAATCAAACTTTAACTCATTGTTCAATTCATTTATAATCCTAATCTCATAACTTTACAAATAAAAGAAAAAGTTAAAAGAACTCCAAAAAGAGCCTAAATCTTTGGATAAATTAGCCCAGTTGATTAAGTTTTCGGCCCGAATCATATTTAATGGGCTGCCTTCCAAGTGGCCCAAACTCATCTACGGATTGACTGAATTAAATTGAGCCGAAAAATAAATTAGGGCTAAATATGATAGTGTAATTATATTTCTTAATTAAGTTTTAAGTTATGTAAATGTATTTAGCATAATTAATTATAAAAATTAAGTTTTAATGAGGAATGTAAAGAGCACTGGTGGCACTATGTACAAGTTGACGGGGCCGGTTGCCCCCACGGCATTTTGATTTTCTTTTTTATATACAAATATTTTTTTTTAAAAAAAAAGTGTCGATCCCACAAAATTACAATCAAACCCCACAAAATTCGAGTTCTACATCCAACCCGGTAAAGATAATGGTTGATAAGAATTTCCAAGTATTCTTTACATCTTCACATTTTCTGAGAAAAATATTAGCACTATATGATACCAACTTACCAAGTTTGGTGAATTGTTTGGCAAGTTCAAATTTTAAATCTATTTCAGTTAAATAAACTAGGCTTGAAAATCCCAGCACGAGCACGTAATATCAAGAGGAGCGATGGATGGCTTGCCGGACTCGCGAGAAAATGGAAAAAAAATGCTTCATCTAATTGTGCATGGCGCGTAATGAACACCCGGGAATAGCAAGGATCAAGGCAACGAAATCCATTACAGACATAACTATAGCCCATAAATATGCAAGGTAGGCTCGTTGAAGATAGTTTATTAACTGCATAATCTCGTAAGAAAGGAAAGACACGACATTCAAAAGGTCGAAATATGGAGTAATTTGGCCGAGAGTTTATCACACAAAACTTTGAACTTGCAAATATAATCTTCAATAGGTTGATACCATGTAGAGAATGATAATTGAATTACCATGAAGGTGATTGATCTTGTATAGATTGAACATATAAAGAGAAGGATTAAACAACTCCCATGGGTATAGGGAAAGCAATATTATATAAAAAAATTCTTAAAATCATATTATATATTATGTTCCTAGCTAGGAAATTGAAATCAGATTTATGTATTTACTATATTATGCCTATATTTCACGTTCTATAGATTTATTAATTTATATCAACTTCATTAATCATTATTATCAAAATACCTACCTATTTTTAATTAATACTTTTTCATTAAATGTAATTATTATTTTATACATTATAAATTTGTACGATCCGTACACTTTAGTTGAGCAATTTCACTAGCTGATCCTATAAAATGCATTATAGCAAACTTATATAGTTTTTCGAATGTTTTAATTTATATAATTAAAATCTGGATATAGGCACAATGAGGAATGACATATTCATAGGATTCACAATAAAAATAAATGAGTTTGTGGCCAAACTTCGCCTCACACGTCTCACAAGTTAGACATCTAAATTCATGATTTTTATTTTTTCAGAGAAATAAATCCATGATTTGTTGAATGGTGAAATTGTGTAATGATGTGTATAATATGATTTTCACAAGGCGGGGAATTGGATATTATTGATTGGCAATATTTATGTGTATTGGCTTGGCTTATACCATTACCATATTATTCACTGAGTATTTTAGTCTCGTTTTTATTTTTGGTCTGTTTCGGTATATCAGTCATATTTAATAAACTAATAATTTTTTTCACACTCACTATTAAATCATTAATTTCACTACACTCACAAAAAATATTAATTATCGTGCCCAATCAAAGTAAAATTAATATATCAGGGCCTAAAGGAGTAGTTGATTATGATAATCTCCTAAAAAGAAATGAAGTCAATATAATTAAATTAACTTGTCCAATTTTTATTGTTTCTTCCCCATACAATATAAAAAAGTGAGATTTGAGTTCATAAATTTTAATGAAAATGGTAAAATTTAAGCATTAAATGGGGAAAATGCATGCTTGAGCATTAATAACAATGGAAAAAGAAAATCATAATAAATAATGGATTAGGCAAATGTGTGTATAAATAGGAGAAAATATGATCGCAGTTTGCAGTATACAATATATATACATATACATATCGGAAGAAAGATTAATTACAAGAAGATGGGCGGCGCAAAGGTGGTCGTAGCAGCGTTGATGGTTATGGTTGTATGGGCGGCGGCGGCGACGGCAACGGCAACGGCGGCGGATCAGAAGGTGAGGATTTGCTATTTCAATTTCAACGTGGACTGCGATCGTGGAGGAATACAGATATGCATTGCGGAATGTTACAACAAGTTTGGGCAGGCCAATATTGTAGATACTTACTGCGTTGCCCCCAAACCCCCCGTTGCCGGCGAGCCTCCTTACTGTGGCTGCGCCTATTATTGTTAAATCATTCAATAAAGGCAATTAATAAGCATCCATATTCTTTACCTTAAATCTCTGTGTCTTATCGGTTTGATGAGTATTCAAAGTTTAGGTACAGCTTATTCCACCTACGCACTGATCTAGGTGGTCGATAGGGGTGAGCAAAAACCGAACAGAAAGGTTTTGGGTCGGTTTGGGTTGAGGTTCGGTTTTGGAATTCCCAAACCGAACCTATGTTCAGTTCAATTTGGTATGTTTAGGGTTCGGTTCAACCTGAACTGCCCGAAACTAAAGGTCGATTTAAACTAAACCGAAACCAAAATCGAAGGGTTTTGGACAATTTTGGTCGGGTTGGGTGTGAGCGATTCAGGTTTGGTTTTCCAAAAAATTTGGTTTCACAGTTTGGGCGGTTCGGTATCAACCCAAACCGCCCATTGCACAGCCTTAGTGGCCGACCAAGCGAGCTGCGCGCCGCCTAATCGATTGATGGGGCCAATTTTTTACATTTTTTCAAAAATTACAATTAAAATTTATATAGTTTTAATTTTTATTTATCAATAAATATGTATTATAAATATTAAATATAAAAAAATAATCTATGTTAATTCACTAGAAAATGCCAAGACGCTGTCTAAACTACTTAGGCGTTAGGTCTCACCTAAATGCCCGACTAGCGCTAACTACTTTTACAACCATGACATATATACATTTGATGGCTAATTCAAATTAATTTCAACAATAAATGAGAATTCAGAATAAATAAATAAGTTTATATGGAAGTCAAAACCTTAAACTTTTATGTTGAGATGGAAAAAGTAGTCATGTTTGCCATAGTACCCCTTTTTCATAAATCCATCATCATATCATCATTTGGTTAAAGGGAAAAAAATAATTGAATTAAAATACGAAAATATTAATTATAAAAAACTGAAATCACAAATACTCATAGCAAAAGGTAATATTCAATTGCAAACACGGGTATAAATCGCAAATAGGTGTAAATGAAACAAATCAAATCGCACAAAATTAGAAATAATAAAGTCGCAAAGCACTATTAAAATTTTGTAATTTCATTGATTTTTATAAGTTGCAATGAAACAAATTAAAAAAAGCAATTCGCAAATGGTGGCAAAGTACCCAATTTACTTTTTCTAATTTTTATTTTGTTGATTTTATTATACTTAGTTGATTTGATTAAATGTTATATAGAAATAAATTAATAATTTATTTAAGATTATGTCGAAAACTCACTCTAAAATATTAATAAAAATGTATTGAATCACCAATACTAGGGACACTTTCGGAAGTTTATATAATATTGTCCAATCCTTAAATGAGTATTGTTAGGAAGTATCATTTCTTCTTGTTATTGTTTTGGTGTGTGAAACTAGTACTCCCTCTGTCCCGCCATATTAGTCCATATTTTCATTTTTATCTGTCCTACTAGATTAGTTCACTTTACTAAAATAGAAAAAATTTTCCTCACATCAATAAAATATTAATTCTATTACACTCACAGACATTGGTTTCTGTGCCGAAAAGAAACTGGAATAATCTAATGAGACGGAGGGAGTATTAGTGTAGAGTGTCTTTAAATTAGCTCTAATATGTTCAAACGAGTAAATCATGTTAGGATGTTTATCGAATTGTAATGGAGTTGATCAAGACAAACTAATTTTGGAAACTGGCACACTAGTTTTAAATACACAAGGAAGTTAGAAGAAACTAGCTAACCAGTTTGGACAACTTACATTCAGGGAATTGGCTGATGTCACCAACAAGGATGATACCAGTATACAAACCTAACTCACGTACAGAGAACAAGTCAGAGAAATTCTTAACAAGCCAGACTATAAGATAAGTTAATTTTTAATTTAAACTATGTTTATGCATTTTATATATATATATATATATATACTCTATATATATATATAGAGTTGCGTTCAAATCCGAACTATATGTTTATTTTCTCTTTCCAATTTATATGATAATAGTGGAAAAAATCGTGGGGCATTTGATTTGGTAACTGAATCCGAAAAATAAGCATGTAGATTTAATTCCATTTCAATTTTCCTGTTTAGGACTAATTTGTCCTTTCGATGATAGAAGAAGCTACCAACAATGATAAATAACAACAGAAAATCTGGGACGTCTATTTTCGAAATCAAGGGCTGGATTTTGGTCTCTGTTCATTCATGGACACGTATTATATCATATTATATTGACATGTATTTATTTTGACTAATTTGTAGTTTTGATTTTACAAGATAAGTTAATTTTTAATTTAAACAATGTTTATGCATTATTTACTTTTATTTTTTTTATTAAAAGGAAATATACTATTTAAATGGAATGAGTGTCTCAACGCAACTTATAATCATAGGGAAAAAGCTTAACCATGCTACTAGAAAAAAATATATATATAAATATAAAAATAAAATTGTATATTATTTTCTTTATATCATGGTTAACTTAAAAAATTATAATTATAAATGCTAAACATTTTTCATTTTTTTTTTATTTCGTGAGAGTTTTTCAATATGTTATTATTAGAAAACTTTAAATCTTTAATCTTTTACTTCTCTTCTCACATGTGTTAAAAATTTTTATATTCAATTTCCTAGTCGCTTTGTTTCTTTCATGAGTTAGGGTTTGATTGAGATTAAATTTTGGGAAATTTATAAATGATCGGATTGAGATTTTAAGGCCCGTGGATTATTATGTAATTTTTTAACTATTAAGTTTAGGGCCAAAATGCGATAATTTCAAAATTTGTGGAATTACACCAAGTAGAATTTGTTAAGATCACTCTTGTGGATGTTCATTTTTTAAATTTGGACAATTTATGTCAAATTAGGAACCACCAAGGTTGAATATCGGAGTCTTAATACATGCGAGAACGAATCGGATCCATGGCGAATGGGGAAGCACCACATGGCACCCCACACACTTGCGCAAGTGGCAACAAGTGCATTGAATCTGATGTTCGAAATCCAAAAAAATCATTTCATTCCTTCTTTCAACGCCACCGTACCTCAGCCTCCAGCCACTCTCTTTCACGCGATTCTTCCTGCAAAATGAGAAAGTTTCAGGTCGTGATTTCTGAATATCAAAGTAAGACCGTGCTTCAAGGATTATGTAGGACCTAGAATCACCCGAATCCAATGAGAAGTGAGCAAGTTATCGACCCATCTTCGGGCCCCCTCGGTAAGCCTGCAAATTTTGGTTTTAATTCTGAAATTTTGCTGAAAGTTAATGGATGATCTAACTTGATATACATTTTCCTAGTGAATTTAGGACATTTTGATACCCTTCGATCTTACCAAATCACCGGCAAACAGGAGTTTCCGCTAGAGAAACCTACTTAAATATAACTTCACCTCACCAGAAACTAACATTTTTTATTTTTTCGTTCTGATTCGTCATATCTTCGATATATTAGCATATTATTGATTATAATGCATCTCATGCACGTGTTTATGACTATGATTGGATGAGTCTCATGCATGCTTCAATGTACGAGAATGCATGTTGGGTTGTTGGGTTTTGTCAGTTTAATATCAACAGAGACATTGATTAATAAACGTTCGATGATCCATCTAATTTGTTGTATTCTCATGCGGTTATGTTTGAAGGAAACACATGATAATAGATCAAGCTTCAACACATGCTTGCATGCTCATATTTCAGTAAGCTTTTGAGGTGGACTATTTTCTATATACTCAAATGTCCCTCGATTTGGAAGTTCAATTTTCTATAAGTATGAAGATATTTTGTTTTAAAATTGATTGTCTAATCAAAACGTGTTGTGTTATTGTATCTATTACCCTGCTGGTTGATTGTAGTCACCAGGGAAATTGTTCAATGAGAACAGAACCAAGATTCATGGGGATCCTAAGCCAAGCTTCATTAACCTTAAGGGATATACATCCCTCATTTCCCGAGTTGTAAGCTCAATTGTGGTCTCTCAACAGGAGCGATGATATATTTTGGGAAATTAGAAGAGACATGGTAGTGTCTTTGAAACCGATGGAGCCCCAATAGGGTATATTCTGGTATCAGTGCATTTTGATGACAGTTGGGTAGTTATGTCATTCCTAAATGCTCATTGTGGCTTGGAAGTCGGCCGACTTCCAGTCAAACAACAGTAAAACAAATAGTAATACATATTGAGTGAATCTGCATGCATGTAGTGTGATGAAAATATTTTGGGTAAAATCCCGTATTCTATCTGTGTGTGGTCACTTAATAGGAGTGCTAATACCTTTGCGGAATTATGAGAAATAAGGTAGTGTCTTTGAAATCGATCGGGTCCCAACAGGATAAATTCTCAAATCAGTGCACTATAATAATAATAATGGATTGAGTGATTATGTCATTCCTAAATGCTCATCATGAATTGGAAGTGAGACAACTTCCAATCACACAACAATAAAATAAATAAATAATTCTTTCACTTAAAAAAAGAACTACACTATTTAAATAAGAAGTGGTATTTCCAAATATTATTCGAATCGTGATCAATCACAGTCAGACAATAATTCTTTCACTTTGAAAAAATTAAATGACACCCATGAAAAGAAAAAAAAAAATCCTTCTTCTTCGAGCTCTCTTCGTCGGCACTGTAAAAATAGCATCGAGTTTTCAACTTAAAAATATAACCTAATTCCTATTGATAACTCATTGATGTGGGCAACTTTATTGAAAATGATTTTTTTTTACAAGTGATGATGCCTTAAAATGCTTCAGAAAACAAAGATAATTATAATTTTTTTTTTCAAATGTTGTGTATTTCTTTGTTAATTTATTAGTTTTCAAATGTTAAATATTGAATAACATTTAGTGATGTATTTTTTATACATACATATTGTATTTATATATCAAACTCATTTGGTCAAAAGGTTGAGCTGTATGCAAAATGAATTTCAACTCTAAAAATTTTAATTTCTCATGATATTAAAAAAAAAAAAATGAGATGCACCTAACACTTTGCATTAATCTAAGCCAGTTTTTGACCAATTCATCATGGTTTTGGTAATGTTTCAATTTCTAGAATTTTCTTTTCAATGTATATAAATATAAATTCTATTTTTTATTACTATTCTCTGATAAAAATAATGATATAATAATATTTGACTCTTCTTTTATGATGTAGCCCAATATTTAATAAATGTCGAATCTCTTTTTTCTTCTCAAAACATTCTCCTCTACTTTCTTTTTATTAATATATTTTAATGTTGCTTTCGATTAGTTTAGGAAATTCTACTGTTAACTAACATACAGCTCATGGTTTCCTCTTTTTCGAGAAAAAGAAATTTAAACTGAAATTTGTGGCACAAAAAAGTGTGTGACGAAACGTTTTTTTTATTGAGAAAAGAAATGAAGACTGGATCTTTGAGACTTTTTATTATATTATTATGAATGAAAATATGGAATGAATATTTTTAATTTGCAAGGCATGAGATAAAATGTTTTGAATTTAAATGTATTGATTTAGATTTTATTCCAGTACCTTTAATGTAATTTGTATTTATAATTTGTTAAATAGAGATAAAGTACTTAAATTTTTTTTGCTCCTAGTTGGTAAAATTAATATTTCAAATAAATCACCAAACAGTAGTAAAATAGTCTAATTTGCCTAGTTTGATGGTTTGTGATATTAATTTAATTATAAAATCCGAAACATTGAGCATTTTAGTTTTTGCAAAAATTTGTTTTGTGAAAACATATAATTTATGCAATTATAAAACATGCAGAATGTAAATTATATGTTTTTTTAAGCACTATTCTTAGGCATAATAATTCCTAAAATATTGTGCATAAAAATCATTATCCAAATAGAATAGAGTTACATGTTACATCAACACTTATCCACACTACACATATTTATTTAATCTTTTGGGATTCAACTACAAAATAAAATCAAATTATTTATGATTATAATTACTTATGAGATGGGCAAAAAATATGAAAGACATACTAAATGGATGTTGGTCCTAATATCATACTGATTGTACATGCAATGGAAAATTTTAATATAAAACTTGCACTTTACAAATTGGTTGTTATTCACCAGTTTGTGCCTCTGAAAAAAATTAATGTTAGTGAGATTGATATTAGTTCAAGTTTTATATATACTTCAACACTTAGATAGTGTTGAGTTTTAAATCCTTGTGAAAAATGAATAAAGTAATAAGATACAAGAATTTATAGAGGTTCGGATACAAGAGCCCTACATCCTCTCTTCAGATCTTAGGTCAGGAATACATTAGATTTTGGAATACAAGGGTTCTCACGATCTATTACAAGCTGGTGAATTTCAGTATCCATCAGTCCATTTGCTCACTTGCCCAGGCCATTGCTTCCTTTGCAACACATATTCGAAGTGTTTGGCACAAAGAATATAGTCAGTTCCTTGTATCAGTCTGCGAGACCAAATGGTAGAATTTTCAGTTTATCTTGATCGGTTCTATTACAACTCAATTGACATTTTATATAGGACATTACAAGTTTTGCACATATATAGTAGAGCTAGTCTAGAGACAATTTAATTTGATAATTTGTATACAATGTTTGACACATCAAGACATAATAAAGAGGTGGGAATACTTTCCATTCTTGCATTATTATTGTCTAAAAGAATAAATAAAATACTTAATTAGAATAAAAGATCTCCAAATACAATAATCTCAGCTAAAAAAATAGAAAGAAAGCAAAACATTGTAGTGAAATACTTTTGTACAATATAAAATTTAACTATATCCAGTCAAAATATTTGATTTCCTTCAATAAAACCATCAACTAAACCAAATTTCTCGATTTAGAATTTTTAAATCAAGCACTCAAGTTTCTCATTTATAAAAACGATCAAATTAGTTGAATTCGACTGATTTAGCTAATTTGGACAAAACTTTGTTCAACTTTTTTTTAAATTTGATAATTATTTGTTTTATTAATTTATTCATTTGTTTTTCATGTGAGACCAAGAGAAGACGCGTTTAATTGAACAATTTTGTATTTAAATTTTAGTTATTGTTTTCTTCGGTACAAAACATAAACAATTTTTTCTTTCTTTCTTGAAAAATACCTATGGTGATTACTTTATGTTAAATAGTGAAATCTCACTAACTTTCATGCTTTCTTTCAATTTATTGACTTGGATTTATCAATTTTGTCAAAAAAAAATATGATCAATTATGACATTTGGTGACACAATTCCTTTTGTTTTTTTAACTTTTCACATTAGAAGTCATTTGATATCAAACGAGACATTTGGATGTGTGAGTTTAAATTACGATATTATTATTTATAAAAAAGCAGTTTTATATATAAAATAGACATCATTCATTTCAATATATCAATGCTACAAATTAAAACTTTTCAAATATCTTATCCTCCACTTAATTGTTTTATAAGTTAAGTTTAAAATATATTGTGCTTAATTTTTAATAATTAATATTTTTTTATTTCATCCATAAATACGATTCATCAAGAATATAACATAGATTTTATTATAGCACCAAATTCATCTAAATAACTTACCGACAATTCTTTGTATTTATCACTATGTTATTATTATTTGATACTCCCTCTGTTCCGATTATATAGTCCAGTTTGATCTTGCATATTTGTAAAAAATTATTTAATATTTAAATAAACTTCCAACATTACCCTTATTTAAAGCATTAATTAACCTCTCATTTTCATAATATTACATTTAATATTCTCATTTTTCAAGATTTTTCAGGGATGTAATGGTAAATGAACATACAAAAACAATACCAAATATAGATATCAGACTATATAATTGGAACACCCTAAAATAATAATGTGGACTATATAATCGAAACGGAGGGAGTAATCATTATATGTCATAATCACAAGACTTGCAACAACAGTTTTTTGTCACTATACAGTTATTTTATAGTCACATGCTTTTTATCATTAATAACCATTATTCCTGAAATTTAATATTTAGTCACGAAAAATTCATTGCCATTAAATTTTAGCCCCCTGCCTGCATTCATACCATCACTAGTGTACGCATGAAAAATGATATTTGCATCCACAATTGAATAATAATGAATTATACATTTTAAAATTCAATAATTCAGATTATTTTTTTAATATTTATAATTAATTACTTTATAAGTTATGCTTAAAATGTATTGTGCTTAATGGACGATTATGTGTGTATTCCACTGCAAATAACACCTTCCAGAGCAGAAAATTAAGCTTTAAACTTTTAATTTTTTAGAATTCCCGAAAATATCCATCTTCGGAGAATCAACTCTTCCCGTGCAGCTGAAGCACGAGGCCCCTCAGTTATACTTGTGAGATATCACTATAGAAGGACAGTAAGATCTCAATTGTGTGGAGATCTCGCAAGAAAAGTTCAACATAAAGGTGTAGGAGAACTTAAAGAGCAAGATTTCGTCTGACCGAAGAAAACTATATCTCCTGTCGATTAAAGTTTTAGTTGTGAAGAAAGAAGATTGGACATAGAGATACTGAAATCTCGACCTATTATAATTCTTGTATTGAAAACTACTTAAATATCTGTTGATTATAAATTTTTTGTCAAACAATATATAACTGAACTTGGGTCTACCCAATTACATATACATTTTGTACTCTAATTATTATTCCGCGCATACTTTGATCGATTACCCACACCAATTTGTTTTCGTTGTACTACAATGTTACAATTTTTTTCGTTGTACTACAATGTTATTATCACATGTTTTTTTTTTTTCATTTATATGCATTATTTTAGCAAAAAAAAATCATTGTCTATGAAATTATATTTTGAGCTAACTTTTAAATTTGGTCGCACCGGCGACACCTCCTAGCCCCCACCTGCAATCACTCCATGAAAATTAATAGTTGCATTCACACTGCTTTTATTTTAAAACTATTAATTTACGGGAAGGTCACAGGTTAGACACACCTAAACAGTTTAGACGTGTTTATCCATTAACCCAACTCAAACCCATTTAATATACTCTAATTAGGGATTAATAAACTCTATTTGAGATTGGTGAATTCATTTGGGTATGGATAAAACCCGCCTAAACCGTTTAGGCGTGTCTAACGCAAGTTTTTGCCTTAATTTATATGTAATAAAAAAAAATATTTTTATTGGGTTTGGCAAATCCATGTCCCACATTGGAGAAACAATGATGAGATTTCTTGTATATAAGAGTCCACTCAACTCCATTAGTTTGAGGTTTTTGGGATGGAGATGCCCAAATGTTATATTTTATGTGTTTTTATTTAATTATTTATTCAAATATATCCCTATCTATGCATGATTTTTTCTAATATAAGCCAAACTATTTAAAACTAAACAATATCCCTAATTGTTTTTTTCAATCAACAGAAAGCTGATTGTATTGTGGAAAATTCAAATCAACAGAATATATTTTTGGATTTAAATGTCCGATATAATAGTTCATTATGTCTGACTTAGATACAGTCAACTTTTCGTTGATTGGAAAAATAAATTTGGATATATTTACATAATTTTAAATAACTTAGATATTTATTTTAATTTGAAATACATTTGACAAATATATACAGTTCAAAATATATTTCAACCTTCTGTCTTTTCATATCTAGCCGAATGTATTTTGATTTACAACCATTATAGTTTAGGAAAAGAAAAAATAAAGTTGCTAACAACAACTTCTGTCAAAAGTAATGAAAGTTATATATAATTTTGAAAATTGTGACTAGAAGATTTATACTCCCTCCGTCCCGGTGAAGTAGTCTCATTTCTTTTTGGCACGGGAATTAAGGGTTGTAAGTCTAGTGAAATTAATATTTTATTGGTGAGTGTGAAAAAGTTTGTCATTTTAGGAAAATGGAACTATTCTATGGGACAAACAAAAAAGGAAAGTGAGACTACTTCAATGGGACGGAGGGAGTATAATTTAAAAGGAATAAAACAAAATCCTTATTATTACATAATAAAATGGAGTTGTTAGTTCTAGTTGATATGATCCGTTGACAAATAGCAGTTTCAAATGAGATCAATTTGAATAAAGACTAAAATTGGTTGATTGTGCTCTTGTTCAAGCTAATCCATTTGGGGTTAGGTGTAGGATAAAGTAGGCCCCAAATTTCTATAAAATCAAGATTATTTAAATTTAAAAAAAAAACACATTTTTAATAGGAGAATGAGAAATAAATAGATAAATCCCAAAAAAAATTATTTAAAGATTTTTATAAATGAGATAGATGTATCTCACTTGAATGTTAGAGATATTATTTCAAGTAGATTTTCATTTGTGAATTCTAGTTATGGAAATATGTATTATTTTGGCGGCAGCCAACAAGATCTTTAAAGAAACATTTATGCTTTAGTATTATTAATATTAATATTAATGCACATTATTTATCCAATCATGCAATCATTAATGAAAATGTTTTCTGTGATTTCCTCTCACAAATCATACTTTGTATGAAAAGTTAAAAATTATATATATTTAAATTAAGTAAATACATACTTTAAATTGAGTGCATGCATCATTTAAATTGGGTGAATATATCAATATATTATTCCGGTGTGGTGGTGAAAGCAACTTGCCTTTAACCAGGAGATAATAGATTCGGATTTTCATGAAGACATCTGGGTGTGTGCGTTTCAATACATCATCAATAAGTAGTATTATTTAAGTAAATAATAATTTCATATTAATAACATGTTTTCTGATAATGAAATACTTCATTTACAAAAACTCTCACATAAAAATTAGGGTTGTAAATGAGTCAAACTGTTCGTGAGCAACTCGGATCTCGACTCGATAAAAATTCGTTCGAACTCGTTTAGAGAAGCACGTTTATTAAACAGTCCAAACTTGAGCGTCATAGTATTCAACTCGTGAGTTCGTGAGCAATCTCGTTAGCTAAAATTAGAAAGAAATATAAGTAAATTTTATAAAAGTAATATCTTTCATAATTTAAGGTAACAATAATGATAAATCTTTTTAATAATGAGAAGATTTAGAGTTTGAGCGTGAATATGATATTAATTTAGAGATAAATAACTTTTTCTTTCAAAATAATAATGGATATTTTAAATATATTCCAAATTTAGAAAGTTCGTTTAGACTCGATAAAGTTCGTGAACTTCAAAATGTTCGACAAAAAAACTCGAAACTTGACTCGATACTAAACGAGTCAAACTTGAGCACGACACTACTCGGTTCGATTGCACCCATACATATTAAGAATAATGAGCCGATCTCATATAAATTTAATTTCCTATCATTTATACACGTAACAATCTAGTTATAGGTGTGGATGATGAGTGACTTTAGATTTGGTATGAGCCAGTTTATTTACTTAATAAATTAGATTATAATAATTTAAAAGATTAATTTAGCTCAAATGATAAAACTAATTGGAAAGTAAAAAATACAAACCCAAGCTAACTGAATTCGACGAAACAATGTGAATATGCAGAAGAGTAAATGTGAATTTATTAATTAATAGATTTATTAGTTCGACCCTTTCCATCAAACCTATCTGCATCCCTCAACGATTCCCGTTGAACACTTTGACTTGCCCCTTCGCATCCTTCAAAATCTAACCTCAAACATCTCCCTTTCCAATACCTATCTCACTTTTCTCTCTCTACCCTCTCCACCTAGGATCGCGAGGCGAGGCGAGGCGAGTCGAGTTCAGTATGGTCGAATACGAACTCAAGCTCGATTCAAAAATTCTAAGCTTGAACTCAGATTTTCAAGCTCGGACTTTATTCAGTAGCAAACTCGTCAAGCTTGACTCGGCTCGATCCTCAATTGTTTAAAATTTATTTTAATTTTTAATAAAAAATAATATAAATTACGTATTTATTATTAAATATAAATTTGGGGAAAAAATTAAAATTAGAATAAGCTCGATAGCGCTCGTGAGCCTAGTTCGAACCCAAGCTTGAC
Source organism: Plectranthus barbatus (assembly GCA_026898455.1). Classification (NCBI taxonomy): domain Eukaryota; kingdom Viridiplantae; phylum Streptophyta; class Magnoliopsida; order Lamiales; family Lamiaceae; genus Plectranthus; species Plectranthus barbatus. Next base: position 29,235 of record JAPKLW010002100.1, read on the forward strand.
TTGAGCTCAAGCTCGATTATTATCGAGTGAATTTTGAGTTTTTCTCGAGCCGATCCCGAGTAATTTGTGAGTTGGCTTGACTCATGCTCATCCTTATCTACACCCTTCAACATAAGTTGTTTATTTTCTTCAAAATCGTAAAAATAACTTGTTAAATGGGAGGTAATGATGTGGATTTCTTTATAATGGTGAGGTATTTATGTTTTTACGACTTATTTTATAAGGGTTAGTAATTTCCCCATGTCCGGGGTATATAGATTAAAAGTCTTATCTGTAAAGAGATCATGATTTCAAGATTTTTGGAGGGACGCCAGGTTAAATAAATATATTGTATTAAAAAATGGTTTGTAAATCCTATCATTATTATTTTTATATTTAACTATATGTGTATATATAAAACTAAAGATTAAGAAAATATATGAATTAGGGAGTGGCCAATCAAGGCCGCATCGGGCGCATTGAAACTCAAACCCACAAAATTCTAGAAGAAAATTATTTTCATATATTTTTATTTTTTTATTAACATACATAAAGTGTCAATACTAAAAATATAATCGATGCGTCACGATAGTCAATGTCTGTATTCTTCGCTCGATGCGTATTATGGCATCCTACACCTCTACATTTGTAGTACTGTCGAAGCCGTTATCTTCTAGTTGATTTGAGATAAATTGTTAAATAATTAAATCTTTGATGCCAACATAATAGTAGCCCAATCATATAAAATAAGTCTACTAGTTGAATCATGTAACAAATTCATTCTAACGAAATATTAATAAAACTTAAAATAAAATTTCGATTGTAAGCTACGTTTACGATGTTTGTTGTAATAAATAGTTTTGAAAAAAAAAATTAGTATTTATTTATTATTTCTTAGGAGGTTGACCTACTATACTTTTTTGGACATTAGTGGATTTTTCGTACGAACCAACTCTGTTTGTGACCAAAATAAAATAAAACCTTATCCTTTTATAAATTATGTTTTAGTCTTATGGGTTGGTGGGTTAATCACTAATTTTACTAATCACCGGCCTAATTATAATTAACAAAGCAAATCCCATTTACTAAATCTTAAAACGCTTTTTCCTTTTTGGAAACCCCACAAATCCACCGCCCATAGAGCCCACGGTTGTCGGCTAAGTAGACATGAGCAGTTTGATTTTGGATGATAAAAAAATTTAAAATTAGAAATTTGAGATTTAAATAGAAAATGAATCTAACTAAATTGGAAAAAACTTATAACAAAATTGTATTTCGGCTTTTTTTATATTTACCGATTTATTTAAAAAAATAATGATAATAAATTTTAAAATCTTTAAAATCTGATCATTAAATAAATAAAATATAATATCAATAAACTAATCGTCATCAATTTTTCACACACAAAAAAAAGGGGAAGACTGAATATTAATAATATAATTAGGAAAAATAAAACACGATATATCTATATAATTTTTATTGTTTTATTTTTTTTTTTGTTATTTTCGATTAAAATTCTAAATAAAAATACATCGAATCAAACTAAAAGTTAAAATAACAAGAAATGATGAAAATTGTTCAATTCAATTCCGTTTTTTTTTTTCTTGAACACCTAACAGTTAATAGATAGTCTTGTGCAAAATTATTATTATTTCCTCAAAAAAAATCCCAATATTATTTGATAATTTTTTAGTATTAGATTTAGAGGGGTAAATAAACTAAATTGTTTGTGAATTACTCAAATCTTAAGATACAAGATCGTTCGAGCTTGTTTTGTGACGTTTATTTGCTAAACAAACCAAACTCGAGCATCATTGTATTCACTTAGAAAGCTCGCAAGCTAGCTCGTTAGCTAAAAGTAATATTTCAATTATTTAAGAGTGACAATAATTACAAATTTTCCTGTAGTGAGAAAAAAAAATGAATTTGAGCATGAATATGATATCAGTTTTGGATTAAATATTTTTTTCTTTTAAAATAATAATGAATAATTAAAATATATTCTAAATTAGAAAGTTCGTTTAGGCTCGATAAAGTTAACTTTAAAATATTCACTAAAAAGCTCGAAGTTCGACTCGTTATTAAATGAGTCAAACTTGAGAACAACATTAATCGATTCGACTTGGTTACAGTTTACAATAATAATTTAGAATATTTGAAGGAATATACGGTTTGTGTTTTTAAAATAAAATAAAAAATCAACTTTTTTCATAAATAAATTTCAATATTTCTTTGTATTTTAAATTTTGGGTGTGAAAATGTTGCCCATTTGAGTGCTTGTAAATTTGAGTCTCCAAAATCATTTTCAAAACAGCTGAACGGTTTTTCCACCTACTTTGAAGAGCAATATTCCTTCCATGGCCTCCGCCGTGCTCGACCGCTGCTTCATCCAGCCATCGCCGGACACCGTGCCGGAGCTCACCCTCCCCCTCCCCCACTTCGACATCACATGGCTCTACTTCCACCCCGTCCAGCGCCTCCTCTTCTTCGATTTCCCCTGCTCCAAACGCCATTTCGTCGAAATTATTCTCCCCCAATTGAAGAAATCTCTGCTCATAACCCTAAATCATTTCCTCCCCCTCGCCGGAAATATTGTCCATCCGATTAACTCCGGTAGGCCTTTCTCCCGGTACGTTATCGGCGACTCTGTCTCGCTCACAATCGCGGAGTGCAACAAAAACCTCAAACACTTCACCGGCAACCACCCCCGGGTTTCTGAGGAGTTCTACGCCTTTGTTCCGCATCTGCCGCCGGCGAAGTCGACGCCGGACGCGGTTATACTGCCGGTTTTGTCGCTGCAGGTGACGCTCTTTCCCGATCACGGCGTTTGCTTAGGGTTCACCAACCACCATGCCATCGGAGACGCCAGCACCATCGTCCGGTTTATAAAAGCTTGGGCCTCCGTCAACCGCTTCGGCGGCGATTCGAAGCTTGTGGACGAGAAATGGCTGCCGTTCTACGACAGAACCTCCGTCGTGGATCCGGACGGATTAGATCCCAAATATTGGGATCTCGTGAGACGGACGCGCGCCGTGGAGCCGCGGCGGTTCCCGTACCCGCTCAACAAAGTGCGCGCGACTTTCCTCGTCCGCCGCGACGACGTCGAGACGCTGAAGGCCTACGTCACGCGGCGGCGGCCGGAGATGCACGTCACGGCTTTCACGATGACGTGCGCATTGGTCTGGGCGTGCCTGGTGCGGGCGGAGGCGGGGGCGGCGCCGGACTACGAGCCGGAGTACTTCTGCTTCGCCGCCGACTGCCGCGGGAGGCTGAATCCGCCGCTTCCGGCAAATTACTTCGGCAACTGCCTCGCGCTCGTGAAGGCGCAGTCAACCCACGGGTTGCTCAAAGGGAAGGAAGGATTCTTCGTGGCGGCGGAGAGCATCGGGCTTGCGATTCAGAAGACGGTGTACAACGAGAAGGGGATTCTCGATGGGGCAGAGACTTGGCCGGTGGACTTCCGGAAAATGCTCGGAAAGCGCCTCTTCGGAGTGGCGGGGTCGCCGCGGTTCGATCTGTACGACGCCGATTACGGGTGGGGGCGGCCGAGGAAGTTCGAATCGGCTTCCATCGACAGAGACACGTCGATGTCGCTCTGTAAATCGAGAGATTTCGAGGGGGGATTAGAATTCACGCTGTCGAGACCGAAGAGGAAGCTGGATGCATTCGCCGCCATTTTCACTGAAGCAATCAGAACTCTGTGAAGACTGATTAACAGATGAAACCCTCTCCGGCGCCGGCGATAATTACGGTTTAAACTGGGATTAGTGAAATATTATTTCTTGATCAGGTAATTTTTTTTTGTTAACATTTAGGTTGATAAATTTATTATTATCATATGCTTTCCTAACAATTCAAAAAATGACTCTGATTTGTACATGAGTTTTATTCTTAGCAGAATTAACTTGTTTTCTATGCTTATTTTTTTAGTACTCTGAACTTTTTTTTTTTTCTTTTTTTGAATAATTATGTATTCGCACTTAAAAGATAGTTTAATTATTGATTCATAATTCAAAAGATGATTTGTCAATCCAAAATTCAAAAGATTATATAATTCTCAAATGGGGACCTTGTATTAACAATTTTTGTGATCTTTCTAGTCTTGAATTGCGAATTAATCTTCTGAATCCTAAATCATAATTAAATTATTTTTCGAGTCTTGAATTTATAAAATTCCTTTTTTAAAAAATAAGTAAAGTCATTCATTTAAAATCATACACGTTTCCTAAAAAAAAATAAAAATCATACACGTAATTTCATCGGGAATTTCGAATCTAAAATTTTGATCGCAGATAAAGCACTTTCTTCACTACAACACCGACTTTGAACTTTGTAATATAATTAGATGAGGTTGCTTAGTAATACCTATTAAAAATTAATTAAATCGTAAATCAATGTTACATGACGCTTGTACTTCTCTCAACTACTCATTTTGATAATTCTTTAAAAAATAGAATATACTAAGCAGTCCAATCAATAATATGTACGATTCTGTAGGTGACACTTAATTTAATGCATAGTAAGATTTATTTATATAACTTAAAACCTTTAATTTTATTCCACTAAAAATAGATTTTTTTTAAAATTTTACATTAATATAAATGCACATAATCTACATTATTCGAAAGCTGGAACCTATAATTTTTTATTATTAGTATCTATAGCAACTTCTTGCAACAACTATAAAGCTAATCTGCTGGCCAATCCAGTTGGGGTTTGGTGTGGGATAGATAAAGTAGGATCCACACCTCTATTTGGTTATGAAATTTTCAATATATTTTCTTAAAAAATAAAATAATTTTTTTTCAAATAAAATAAAATAAAATGAATTATCAATATAACGGATAGAATCAAATATTTACTGTGGATGCATGTTACCATACTGATGGATTAATATGGTAATATAATAATAATAGTGTAGTTAATTTTAATTATTTTCAGCACTTCTAATTTATTGCAATATCAACACATACTTACAGTGAGTATCCGAGTTTTTTTTTTTTTTTTAATAACTAATATTGTAAGTTTGCTTAGAAGTTGATGAGAAAAGAGTTATCCATCTTGAAGCTTCTTGTTTTCTCAACTAACTTTTGTATTTATAATGCAAAAGTTATAACTAAACAAACATGGTCTTTTGAACTAATATATAAGCTAAAGAAACATGATAAAAATATTTTTCATTTTAATTTATTTGACTAAAATACCACGTCAGAATTCACTCACCTTTACGGAAGCAATTTGTAAGAAACGAAATATATTATCATTATACGGTATTTTATATTAATTTAATAGTTAATATAGAATATGTATAATGATCGCCAATAGCGGATATAGAGTCGATCATAATTCAATGGAGTCGAAATCTTATAGTTTTATTATTTATTCTTTAAATATTTATGTATAAAAAAATTTGGCACACTATGGTGGCGAGTGCGACCAACCCCTCGAGTCCCTTAGTAGAGCGGCCCCTTGTGAACGCTTACAAGTTATTACTATTCAAATTTAGGTAAGAAAAACAGGTGTCCTAAAATGAATCTTGATATACAAACTAAACTATCATTAAATCTTTAGGTGACAAACATCATATTTCTCCAAAGTCGTCAAAAAATATTATCCTTGAATAAAGTAGTTGAGTCTAATGGGTTGGTGAGGGTGAAAAAAAGCAATCTTTAGTATTTACTTGTGTGCGTAATAAAAAACTAACTGCGAAATATTAATTAATTAAAAATCTCGATTTATTAAAAAATAAAATTGGATAAACTATGAATTCCACCGTCCCTTAATTAAGAGTCAACGCTTTATCATGTGTACAAGAGAAAGAGAAACACAACATAAATATACAGATATTATATTTAATTTTATGTTAGATTTATTTGCTTTATAAAATCGATTTGCAAGAAGAATATATTTTTAGGAAATTTGTGAGAAATTTCTTTATTTTACTTTGTTTTGGTGGGTTAAAGTATAAAAGCCATCTTAGTAAGTCTCTAGATTAAGTTTCAATATATGATCTTAAAATGTAAAATCTTGTAAGATCTTACTCATCGAATTGTAAGTTAGGGCTAAATCGAAGACAAACTGAAAAATCACTCTGGGATGTAATAAAGACTCGATCAGACTGGAGCTTAGTATGAAACTGACTAGTCTGGATCTTGAAAGAAACTAACGAGTTTGGAACTACACAGTGGAACTGACCAGTCTAGGACTCACCAGTCCAGGATATCAAACTTACCAGTCTGGGGACCAAGCTTATGACGTCAACCAGCATGGACTTGCGAGTATGACGACATCAGCATGAAATCCCAATTTCCAGTCACGACGCATAGAGACAAGTAGAATTAGTTTGATGAATGGTACTGACAGAGATCAGATTTTAAGGATTGGAGATTCCTCGGAATGGTCAGTCTAGATTCCTCGGACTAACCAAATATTGTCATTCTGACAAAAGGTGAACAGTCGCTGTTGCAGTCAGAAAAAGAGAGGAAAAGCGGGAAAAGTATTGTACATAAGACTACCTACCAGCGCAGTGTGAGAGAACATCGGATTGATCGAAAATCCAATGTGTCTAACGACTCCAAGATTTGAATCACACTCCTCTGCCTATAAATAGTGGAGGACTTATCAAGCTTGCTGAAACTCTGTTAAAATTTCGACTCAAAAGTTAGAGGCTCTCAAAGTTATTCTGTGCGTCACTGTCGTGAACACGAGACTCAGAACAATCTGTTCTCGAATTATTCTTTGGTAATCTTTCTCTCCAAGAAAGATTACAACTGTCAAATACATCTGGTACTTTGATTATTACGGGCGTACATGCCGCCGAGCTGACAGTTTCGGGGAAACTCTAAACACCCCATTCCGGGGACGAGGAGGCTGCATGGTGTGCCCATGCTCCAAGGAGCTGCGAAATAAAGGACGAGTAAAGGACCAGACGAGTGAGCTTGTGGATCGGTGAACAAGGCATTCATTAAAAAATAAATGTATTTCTATTAAAAAATTTAAAAACATCGTATTAATTATAAGTGTATCATCAACAGTGGCGGATATAGGGGGGAGTTTGGGGATACACTTGTACCCCCAAAATATTTTTTTTCTTTTATAAATTTATATATTTTTACTATTATTTATAATATTTTTATATATTATTTATATATATTTTTACATAATGTACACCCAATTTATTATATTTATATATTGTACCCCCAATTGTAAATTTCTGGATACGCCACTGATCATCAATATAAATTAAAATTATTTTGCATGCACATGGAATATTTAACTAATCATAGTATATATAATCGTTTCTGGTGGCTAAAAAGGTTTAAATTTATTTGAAATACACTTCAAAGATTCGATTTGATTGCACAATTTTTTCCTTTCTTTCAAATTTTATTTTTTTTTTTTTTTTTTTTTTTTTATCATTGTAACTTCATATTCAGGCAACAATGTGCATATACAGCTAAGGTATGTTTCATCATCACATGAAATTTAATACAGAGGCTTTTAATTATAAAATAAGTATCAAATTTCAGTTGTGAAAACTATCTATATAATATACAACTCTAAATATTTGATATTATTTTTTCAAATAAAATCTCATTTCCAACTAATAGTTTCTTGATATATTTTGCAATTAGTAAGACGCTTAAACCACTTTCACCCAATCGAGCTAGTGAAAATATGCTACACTTTTTAGTTATTAGAAGAACTTTTTTGGGATTCACAAAATAACTATTTCTTCTTCTTTTTATTTTATTATTATTATTAAGGTTCACCATTTTATTATGTCACATTATTGTCCCTCAAAAAAAGTCAAAGATTAATGGATTATTAATTATGGCCTCTATAAATATGGCTGAATGTCATACTCATCATGCAATACACCATCTCAAGAGTTGTACCAATGATTTTTCATCATTTTTTCTAGAAGATCCAATTTTAATATAAATAGTTTTTTTTTTTCTTGATGGATAGTTCCTCTTTGGAGATTGATTTATCTTCCCTCCCAAGAGAGAAATGGTGGGGTGACAATTATCTCTATCAAGTTGGTGGATTTTGGCTTTTGCCTCAATTTGTCCAATCCATTTTTAGGGTTATCAATCTTTTTAAGCCACTCCCAAATGATGTAATCTTGGCTTCTTTCCCCAAAACCGGCACCACATGGCTTAAATCTCTTGTTTTCTCCATCATCCATCGATCCTCCAAGCATCATTTGGCCATCTCTCATCCACATGAATTGGTCCCAACTTTAGAAGTTCAAGTCTACACAACATCAAGTCAATTTTCTCCGGCCCTGGCCTCGACCTCGACCTCTTCTAGTACATCCAAATCGTACAGAGTATTCAGTACACACATACCATATCAACTTCTCTCCGAAACCCTAGCTCTCTCTGAGTGTCGCGTCGTGTACGTGACAAGAAACCCTAAGGACACCCTCGTCTCCACGTGGCATTTCGTGAACAAGTGGAAGCAGGCGCTAGACGATCCCTGGCCGCTCGAGATGGCAGCCGATAAGTTTAGCCGCGGGCTAACCCCTTGTGGACCCTACTACGAACACGTGATGGGCTACAAGAAGCTGAGCTTGGAGAGGCCTAAGAATGTGTTCTTCATAACGTATGAGGAGCTTAGGGCTGATCCAGAAAGGCATGTGAAGAGATTGGGTGAGTTTTTAGGGTATCCCTTCGAAGGAAGGGATGAAGTGAGAGAGGTTGTGAGGAGCTGTAGCTTCGAAGTGCTGAGCAACTACGAAGTGAACAAGTCAGAGGAATCACCAACTTGGTTTCAACTGCCGTACAATTCATTCTTTAGAAAAGGGGTTGTTAGAGATTATAGAAACTACCTAAACGATGAGACTGTCGACTCCATTGATTCACTAACCAGAGATAGCTTCCATTCTTCCGATTTCATTTATGGAATCTAGTTATAATCAAATGATTTCGAATTAATTTGAACCTTAGATCTTCAATTACGTATTTTTATATTGCTTTCATGATGATATAAATTGTATTTTCACAAATAATGGTTAGCATACCATAAATAGTATTTTCTTATAAAACATGTATTGTTTATGTTTGATAAAAGTTGTATGTATTATACATATAAAATGGATTGTACATGGTTTTATATTTTATGGAGTTTTATCAATTCAGGACCCAAAATATAATTTAATTATTGATTCAATACTCAAAAAAACAATTTTCAATTCAGGACCCGAAAGATCACAAAAATTCTCAATTCAGGATCCGAAAGATCAAACAATTCTCAATCCAGGACCTCAATATCCGATCATGGATTGACAAATCATCTTTCGAGTCCAATCGATAATTAAACTATTTTTTGGGTCCTGAATCGACAATTTTATCTTTTGTTTTCTAAAAAAAAAAAATTGAACACATGCTATATGGATTTCACATAAAAATTAGAAAAGTCAACATTTAAATTGATATAAAAAATAAATTTAAATTGAATAACATTTATACCTAATAACTATATTAAGAAATAGAAGAGATTTATAAAAAACGTCAATGTCACAAGTATTCAAATTAATTAATCAATCAATCTTATTCTATCAATTTAGAATAAATTAAGGGCTCATATCAGTTCATGGATTTAACTTTTATCAAACTCATTGATACATACAGATAAGTTCTTTTGCTAAAAATAAAACATATGTTGAATAACAAAATCTTTTAATTATTGACTGATCACATGAGAAATTAAGATGAAAAAGTATTGATTATTAAAAATATATAAATTCTTTAGCACTCGATCAGATTGTTATCATATTAGTTTATTATTGTATTCATATTGTGTTAGTTCGTAATCGTGATTGAGTTAACGGATTAGATTTCAATATGAATAATCTTTCTATCGAATTGGATCTGAAATTATCGATGTATTAACAAAAATTGACATGATTAAAATTTAGGCAAGTCAATCGGATTAATTTGTGGGCTGCGGGTTAATCGGTTTGGGTCAAATCGGGCTAAAAAATTTTCAGGCTAAAAAATCTTGACCCTAACCCTAATATGTCAGTTTCGAGCTAACCCATCGGGTCAATAAATTTATAAATTATTTTTTATTTTAAATATATTTTCACTATTTTAATATTTTAAACAATAAAAAAAATAAACAAAATATTACTTCTCTCTAATAAAAAATGCGAAACACATCACAACTCTTATATAATAATAAATTCAACTATCAAAAATATATTATTTTTTATTTTAAAATTTTTTGAATATGTTTTAAATTCATAAATAAATAAACTTAACTATGTATTGAATATTATTTGAACTATATCAAAAGTAGATGTTAGTATTATAATTATGATAAATACATTAATAAAAAATAATCGGGCCAAATCCGTCGGATTTTGAGCTTCGGGTTATTCAGTCTCAGGTTAAATTTTTCCGGATTAAAATATTTCGTTCCTAACCATTTTAGCTTGGATTAATCGGATTAACCCGCGAATTTCGGGCTATATTGACATTCCTATCTCACACGAATTACCATATAGAGTTGTGTACGAGACTAACACGTGTCGATCCAAGTAGAATCTGTGAGATTCCATTATCTCACAAATTTCCATTTCGATCATCGAAAATGATCAGATGAGTTGCTTCCCTCAACTTTGGAAACTTCTCTAATTTGGATGAAGTCAAAGAGACTGAATCATCGATAAATTATGCGACTCGAATATTCAAAAAAATCCTAAAAGTAGGAAAACAATGGAGGAGTGAAGGAAGAATATTACAAAGGCACGAAATTGACAGCGCATTAGCGTCAACACTCAACACAGTCTATCAGCTGTAATAAATAGCAGTCGAGCCATCTCCTTCGCGCCTCCGAAGCAACCCTTCGTCGCCTCTCAACGTGTGGGGGCTTATTATTTACACTACACTACATAGCACCTGGTCATAAATTTTTCTTTTTTATGTGTGAGTGTGAGGGACCTAATCAAATCTTGATGGGATAGATTTTACACAACCAGTCACGTTCATCACGCGTCAAATCTACATCAGTGTCTGTCTGGCTAGAATTTCACGTTTCTTAGATATTCAAGATCCGGGATTCGCAGCAGAATCAGTACCCGGGTCAGAATTTCTTGCTGTTTTCGTAATATTCTTGTTTAAGTTTCATCTGGGTTGGCTGGGTCTTGTGTTTGATTATCGTTGCTGCGTTGGAAGATTTGAATTTAGAATTTGGGTATTCTTGTTTTTTGGAATTTCGGATCGATCAAGAAGTAAAATTGACGTCTTTGTAGAGGTAATTGATGAGTTGGACTGATCTGATGTGAGAGGATTGTGTTTGATGAAATGTCTAATGTTGTTTGGGTATGTTTTTACGAAAATGATTTGAATTAGAGACTTGTATGTATTGTTAGCTTGCTGGAGTGAGAGTCCATTGATGAATTTCAGGAGAGATTATTTGTTGCGAGTTTATCACGTGACTTGGTTTATACTTAATGTAGAATATTTTGCTCATCTTCTTTGAATTCGGTATCTATTTTCTTGATTTCTTGTTTACAAGAGTAAGGCGTTTTTTTTTCTTTATTTCTTGTTATAACAGCTTGAAAAAAACCAGCTTTTATTACTTGCATGCTGCTGATTGGATTTTTAGTTGTGCAAGGAGATTTAAACCCTTCATTTGTTTGATTTTGCATTGCAGTTGTCGACTTGGAGTTAGGGATGGCGAGTGATCAGAATCTTGATAACGAGGAATTCATCCAGAAGTTTCGCATCCCGAGCTCTATACTTGAGCAAAACACCAAGGTCGAATGCCCGCCTCCTGGACCGCCGAGCCCTGTTCTTGTATTTATCAACTCAAGAAGTGGTGGTCAGCTTGGGGGAGATCTTCTCATCACATATAGGTCTATACTAAATGAAAAGCAGGTGAAATCAGCTATTACTTACTATGTTGCATTTGAAATGGCTTCTGTTTGTGGAAAACCATTTTTTCGGAATCACAAGAATATGCAAATACATGAACACCCACTTAAACTCTAGATTCTGGGATGATGTGTTATACTTATGTTAATGTGCAAGGATATCTAGACTGATCTTCTCTTACTTTTAGGTTATTGATTTAGGAGAAGAAGCACCTGATAGTGTGTTACGGAGGTTTTTCCTCAATCTCGAAAGGCTGAAAAATGAAGGTGTTGAAATTGCTTCTGAAATTGAGAAGAATTTGAAATTAATTGTAAGTGGTGAAGAAGGAGAACTTGAGGGAGTTCATCTTTCCTTTCTTCTTGTGCGTAAAAATATCTCGTATCTGTGATGTATATAGGTTGCTGGTGGAGATGGAACAGCTGGATGGCTTCTTGGGGTGGTTTCTGATCTTAAATTATCTCAGCCACCTCCGGTTGCGACTGTGCCTCTGGGAACTGGGAACAATCTGCCATTTGCTTTTGGTTGGGTATGACCGAAATTCTATAATTTTTCTGAGCTGCATTTTAGCTCTTCGTAAAGGTTGGAGTATATGTAGGAGACAGTAAGATAAAATGTAAAATGTTTACATTGTTTTGTATTATTATATACTGATTTCTCGCACGTCAATAACTTCTCTAGACTCTTCTTGTAGGAAAAGAAGAACTTCTCTTTTACTGTACATATTCTTATTTATTTGCATCTTAATCTACTTCTTTGAAAACTCTTACTATGCATTCTTCTGGGTAGTGTTTCGTGTGCATATGTTGTTCAATCTTTCAATCTAAGTCACTGCATTTCAGGGTAAGAAAAATCCGGGAACTGATCGGAGTGCAGTGCTGTCATTCTTGGATAAAGTGCTGAAAGCAAAGCCTATGAATATAGACAGGTGATTTCATTCGATTCTCCTTTTCCCTTGAGCTATCATAACCCTCGATAATTTATAAGTGAACACTAAAGAGTGATGAAACGAAGATCACCTTCCTCGTATGAATGCAATGCAAGCAAGATCTTTTCTGTTGCCATTCTAGGCATAGGCTTGCATTGTCGGCGTATTAATTGGATAAACACAAAAGGATCCATTTTGTATTGGACCATCTGGTTGTCAATATTCGAATTTTCTTTACTTGTTAGTCCTCAGAACATGTTGCAGATGCAAATTCTTTCACCTGTATGTTGTGCTGATGAGTTAGCTTCTCATCTTATTACCATCAATAGAAATTCCAAGATAATTGGTGTTGTTATCATTTTCCCCCTAGATCTTTTTCTACATTATTTATATAAACGAGAGCTCAGAACTGACTAGTGGGAGTTTTCTAGACAATGAATTGGCATGATACACATATCCGTGTTGCATTGGAAACTCATAATTTTCTTCTCTCCCAATTGTGTTGAGAATTTTCATTACCTGTTACCAGTTGGCACATTCTGATGCGGATGAAAGCAAAACAAGCTTGCGAGCCAATCGCTCCTTTGGAGTTGCCACACTCATTGCATGCATTTCATCAGGTTTCTTCAACAGATGATCACAATATGGTAAGAAGGATTTTCTCTCCATTAGCTTAAGAACTACATCTATATCTCCTGTTGTCGTGTGATTCTCAGTTCAAATGCGGCTCTTTCTACTGTTTCATGCCAATCTTGATCAATGCCTGCTGTGTCACTCGCATATCTTTGCCCATATTATACCTCTGTATTCAAATCTCTCGCACCAATCAGGAAAACACAACCTCGTTTTGGAAACTGTGTAGTGTTGCTGTGAACGACAAAGAAGCATGTGCATAGCTATCTTCTTCTGTTTCATCAATCAAATATGTTGCCTCGGACTTTGAAGAAGCTGCTTCCGATATCTTACTTGTCAGCATATTGTTGTTGCAGGAAGGCTTTGACACATTCCGCGGAGGATTCTGGAATTACTTCAGCATGGGTAAGCAAATTTTGTTATAAATCTTAAACATATGTAGAAAAACTGAAAACTATCATGGAATACCAAAGATTTCCAATGATTTTCCTGCTAAAATAAATTAAAGAATTTAAGAAATGTGTTAGAGATATCTGTGTTTGCAATCACTTTGATTCACAACAAAATGAAAGCAAGACTTTCTTACACGATTGTTGATAGTTCGTGGTCTTTGAAAGACTTTTCAAAGGCACCAAACCAAATTCTCTCCCCTTCAGAGGGGTTGATTGAATGACTTCACAGCAATCCAAAATATTTTGTTATCTCATTGGTCTCATTCTGTTATTCAGGAATGGATGCTCAGGTTTCTTACGCATTCCACTCCGAGCGAAAGCTGCATCCAGAAAAATTCAAAAACCAGCTAGTTAATCAGGTATGATGGCTGCATAAGATTTGTATTAGTTCTTTTCCTCAAAAAGCATTGTGATTTTTTTGTCATTGTGAAGTTTACATAAAAACCTTTATTCTTATGACGGTTACAGAAAACATACGCGAAGCTTGGATACTCGCAAGGATGGTTTTTACCTTCCCACTTTAACCATGCATCAAGGTGAGCTTGTGTGCTTTCCTATGGGTGATTCACCTAACTTCCAATCCATAAAAGCAGCTAAATGAAAGTTATTTAACCACGGCTGATTCGTATCATTGCCTTTTTCGTGCAAAATGTTCGTTCTCTAACACTCAACATCTGCATTGCAGCATTTCTCAACTTTGTAAGGTTAAGATAATGAAAAGGCACAATGAGTGGAAAGAACTTGAAATTCACCCCAGGTATGCCTCTTAATATATAACATAAGCTATGCAGAAACTCTTTTCGTATCGTGGATTCTGTTCTTGGAAGAATAATGTGATCGTTTTCGAACGCACAGTATCAGGTCAATTGTATGTCTTAATCTGCCAAGCTTTTCTGGTGGATTCAATCCGTGGGGAACTCCGAATATTCATAAAACCCGAGATGTCAGTAGTCTTCTCACCATCTATCCTTTCTTATCTTTCTCTTTCGGGTAAAGTTTCAAATATATTATAAACTATTGTGATATTCTCAAATATATTCAAACTATGCGTGTTACTAAAATATATGTCAAATTATCAATTTTGCTTCAAATTTATGACTTGAGCAAAAATCCGGCGCGCCAGAAAGTTGGCGACACTCAACAACATGTCAGCGTTTCTGTTGCAGAATTTTTACTCCCGTTATATTGTTTGACGTATATTTTAGTAATATGCATAGTTTGTAATATATTTTGAGAAAATCACTGTAGTTTATGATATATTTGAACCTTTACCTTTCTCTTTCCAAAATTTTCGTTCTCGGAAATTCGGGAACTAAAGCGAAGTACTAACCACCCGGGATTTTTTAACGTAACAGAGAGAGTTAACTCCTCCATACGTTGATGATGGCCTACTTGAGATTGTTGGTTTTCGAAACGCTTGGCATGGGCTTGTTCTACTTGCTCCAAAGGGACACGGGACGCGTCTCGCGCAGGTTCGAGCTTCCTCCACCATCTGTTAGCTTTTTGCACCATTTGTGATATGGTGTCTGATTTACCAGAAAACTCCATTTTTGTTTGGTTTCTTGCACGCAGACGCACCGGATCAGGTTCGAGTTCCATAAAGGTGGCGCGGATCATACGTACATGAGAATTGATGGAGAGCCATGGAAACAACCTCTTCCCAAGAATGATGATACTGTTGTTGTGGAAATTTCTCATCATGGCCAGGTGAAGATGCTGGCTACCCATGATTGTAAATCCAGGAGTGTTCATGACCCCTCGTCGCAAGCTGTTCACGACGTCGACGAGCACGACAGTGAGAACGAAGAGGAAGTCGCTGGAGAAGAATGGAGGAAATTTGGTGCGGCAGACACTTTCAGAATCCCAGATGGGATTGATATGTCTCATTTCAGTTAATTCTGCACCTGCATATTATTGCTTGTTTGTTTCTCACTCAAACGATTTGTGGGGTGATTAGTTTGAAGCTTTGTGCATTATAGAAGGAAAAACAGATGCAGAATATATAGTTAGTCTGCTTGATGCTCATTATTTGAAATCTCATTCTGGTTTGATTGATTGGAATAGGAATTTCTGAGAATGCTATGGTTTTGCTTTTTTGATTATTGTCAAGTCGAGCTTCAAATTCTTTTTGTCAAATGCTTTGAACTTAGAAGCTAACAATCTTTATCGAATCTTAGTCGAGCTTTTACGAACTCTCTAAATTTATATGATATTTAAAATATACTTTATTTTGTTTAAAGAAAAAATTATTTTGTCTAAAAATAATATCTTGTTTATACTGAAATTTATTTTTTTCCTGATAACTACAAAAATTTACCATATGAAGATATTGATTTTCAAGTAAATAATTTTACATGGTTTATATATTGCATTCTAATTATAACTAATTTTGCTTACAAACTCACAAAATCAAATATTATACGACGCCAGTTTGCTTTGTTTAATAAATGAATTTCACTAAATGAGCTTAAACTAATTTTTATTGAGTCAAGATTTGAGCAGCTCATGAACAATATTCATTTATAGCACTAGTTATGGTTAACCACAGAATTTACAAGGCAGCAGAATAACAAATTCGAACATCAAGCAAGAAATTAATAAAGAAAACTATGAGCAAAATTACTATAATTTCAATTATCATATTGAACTCTTGCTACATACAGCAACCTCTATTATACAATCTGCATCATCAGCACTTGGAAAAAAGAAAAAGAAAAAAAAGCCATTTTTTATAACAAAATAGTTGAGCATTGCCTATGATGAACACAATGCCCGATGGATCAGAGGCGAAGGTTTACCGTACAACAGATTGGTAATCGGCCAAGCATTTTGTGACAGCCTCGTTGGCCTTCTGAGTTGCTGCCCTTTCTTCGATTTTCTTCTTCTCTCTGAGATTTCAGATATGCATAATAAACATAAGGTGTCAAAATCTTGCAACTGAGAATTCTAAAGTAAATGATTATTTGCAGATGCAGAGAGGAAATCTTCACCTGTCGACATATTCCTTCAACAACTCTTTTGCTTGAACCAACTTAGAAAGCAGATTGCGGTAGACATCGAGGTCGCGGTCAACGGCTTTCTTGTTTACGTTTAGAGCAGCGCAAAGCTGTTTGAGTTTTCAAAGAGCCATTCAGCATTTAAGAAAGTGTATTGAAGCTTTTCAGCTTCTGGGGAGAATGTCTTAAGGAGAAGAAAGCACTCACTACTTTGTGAAATAATTATGTTTTGAAGTGAGAGAGAAGGCACATGGAATAAACTACTAAAACTTGGAACCATAATCAACAATTAAAGGAGAATTGTCAATTCAGGACCCAAAAGATAGTTTAATTATCGATTTAGGACCCGAAAAACGATTTGTCAATACAGGACCCGAAAGATCGAACATTTGTCAATCTAGGACCTGATATTGAGATCCTGGATTGAGAATTGTACGATCTTGTGGGTCCTGTATTGAGAAATTTTGTGATCTTTCATTCCCTGAATTGAGAATTAATCTTTCGAGTTTCAAATTGATAATTAAACTATCTTTTGGGTCCTGAACTGATAAAAATGGTTTTTAAGTGACAAAATATGAATATAAAACATGGTCAAAATTGAGATGGTAGTAAGGAAACAGACTTTGGTTATTTCTTGTGTTTCTTGAAGATGATTCACACCTAACTATTTAGCATTAAAGTTGGATTCACAAGATCTAGGCAACTTTAGAGGCATCAGCAAAAAATTTATTGAAAGTAAAGTTCAAACTTTTACCTTGTCTAGGATGGTTGGCTCAGTGGCATTTGATAACTCAAGCAAGCGGAAGAGACCGACAGCAAAGAATCGACTGTAGCTGAAACTTCCCTTGCTACCTGCTCTTTCTGAGATGTCCTTTAAAATGGCTTCAACTTCTCCTTCTCGAGATGCAAAATCTACTAAAGAGGTGGCAGACTGAGAACGGGCCCATTCTTCTAATTTCTGTGCATCAGCCCTGTACAAAAAAGCTTCTTAATACAACACATTGGCCACTAGGATTAACAGAAGCTAGAAAGTTTAACTGCATTTCATTTTTCTAGCACATGAGTGTTTTATATGAGCAACAGGAAGATGCATTTAGATGTAAGAAGATATTTGCATCAGATTAATTCAAGAGTATTGCAGACGAGCCTGTATTGAGCAGGGTCCTCTTTAAGAGCCTCAATATAAGCTTTGAAAATGGCTTCTCTGTCTTCATCACTTGGGTATCCCTCCATGAGTTGATCGTACACGGTAACAAAACCAAGGGCAAACACGGGATCGTACCGGTATGACTTCTTGTATCTCATTAAATGCTGCTGAACGATCAGTTCTTGCAAAACTGTATTGTATATGCTCGGAATTGGTCTCTTGTATGCCTTCAAGAAATTCGACTTTGTCTCAGCTACTGTAGGAGGGTCTGAAAGCATTATCCATAGAATGTTTTTTCAGAGAGACTTATTTCCAGTGCATCCAGAAAAATATAATAAATCTACACAAAAGAAATGAAGAGAGGATTGACAGAGAATTTAACATGTTCCCCTCAAATTTAGGCTGAACTGATCTATTCTCTTCAAGACACTATCAAGTTGATATATATCATCTTAGTGAAGATCATAACTTTATAAAATTCCTAGAAAGGTAAATCAACTCTAAGCATATAATATAAGAGTCACAGGAGTTGACACATCCAACAGAATCTCTATGAAGAAAATGATCAGAGATATTTTCAATTTTGAACTACAGATATAGGTTTCTGTTGGTAAACATTGCAACATTACATTGAAACAAAAGAGGATGCCCCATATAACAAGTTGTAAACTGAAAGAAGAAACTCTACCAAACTACTACCATTTCCCAGCTCCAAAGTGTCCTGCCCTTTAACTAAGTAGAGATCATAAGACAAATGAATTGACCTAAAAAACAAGAATGGTTATTTCAGCATGACTTCATAGAAAAGAATAGGCCTCCATCAATGAGTTCCTGCACAAAATATCAGTTCTATCTTGTTTTTTGAGCACCAACCAGCCCCAAATCAACAAACGGTAACTAAAGCAGGAACTATAGAGATCCGGCGAAAAACTTCTATTCAATGTGGTAGCAGTTCACAGCTCTGAAATCAGCTAGAGCAACAACAAATTCGATATAATCAGAATTCAGAAGTTCGCTAGGTTTCTAAGTTTTGATACAATCTCCGATTCAAACTACTTCCTTCAACGATTTTCAACAAGTAACTAAATTCCTAATATCAAAGCAGCTGATGCATCAATTGAGCTACTTCACAACAAACAGAAATGCAAATGCAAAGACATCACACAGCAAAGCTGATTCACAATATCCAGAAATTAAACCAACAATACACTGAAAACTCATAAACGGAGAATGGCGCTTGCCTGTGGCGACGGTCATGCAGCGAACCGTCACACCGGAACGCGAGCTCCGGCTCAGGAGCTGACACGAAGCAGCGGGCGACCGGAGCTTAAGATAAGTGAAATTAGACGCCAAGCATCTGTGAGAGGATGGAGTTGAGAACTTCTGGTTGGCTGACTGAGCCAGTGAAGCGAATGACACCGACGCCACGGCCGCCATTGTTGAATTTCGCCGAGCTGTAGAAGAAAAAGGGGGGAGCGGTTTTCCGTTTCCGATTTCTTTGTGTAGATTTAGGATGTCAGGGATTATCCAATCGGAATCCAACACGTGGACCTTCCCATCTTATTCGCGTATGTGTGGTGAAGATTTTCTTGGTTCCAAAATTAATACGCAACTTATTAAATCACTATTATTACTTTTAAATATTTAATTTTTAAAATTCTAATTATTATTCGTTTTATAATCCTAAATCCAAACAGCTCTTACAACATACAATTACTCGTATATATATATATATATATATAAATATTTTATCTTACAATTTGTAGATCATGGTAACAAAGGAAGGTTGGAAAAGTAGGTGATTGTGGAGCCTGATCACTATTTTTTTATAATGATTTTTTATAGTGTAGTGACAAGTT
>JAPKLW010002100.1:59113-118074 GCA_026898455.1 Plectranthus barbatus
AACGAGAAAATCCATAGATAAGTGAACGAAATAGCGCACTTATCAGAGCCGAACGAGCTCGGGAATTTGCGGAGCAAGCTGGCTAGCGAAGCAAATTCGACCGAGAAAGCGGAGCGGTAGAGCAGCGCTATGCCAGAAATAAATGTATTTTATGTTGTAATTGTCAGACCAAAAAACATGATAAAATTTATTCCTTTCTTGTGAGCGTAGACAATTGTTGAGCCACGTAAATTCTTCTGTCGTTTGCTTTACGATTTTCGTTTATAATTTGTATGTTAGATAGCCGATTATTTGCAACATATTTGATCTAGAATTTTAATAAAAATATTCGATTGATAATTTATATGTGAAAATCGTAGAGAAAACTCTATCATAGGTTGAGGACGAGATTTTCTAATATTTTTCTAAAGAATGAATATCTTATAAGACGTTATTTTGTGAGACATTTATGAGATTTTTGAAGACATTTCATTCACAATAAATTATGCATTTTATAAATATGTATTTCAACGTAGCAAAAAATGTATTCAACAATACATTTCTTACTATGTTGAAATCCATCATTTAAAAAATATCATATTTCACCGTTTAGCACAAATCTTTGCATTTTCTAAATAATATAAATATATGATAAATGGATAAGGAAATATAAATTTGAAAACTTTTTCAGAAGTGCCCCTTAAAAGTTATTTAAGCTTAAATGAAAAATAAATAAGCAATTAAAATTGAGTTTTCTATATGAATATTTCTTTTTTGCCATAAAGATTGTGATATTATTAAAAAAAGTTTTAAATTCCGTGTCATAAATAATTACAAAATTAATATGAGATTTGTAGTTAAATCTTTAGTAATTACCTTATTTGTTAAAAATGCGCTGAATGGACATACGAAGATACGTATGATTGACTAGTGATTTTAATACATATTGATTTGCATTTTTTAATGCTGAGGTGTTATTGTCGAAAGATCTCAATCTATTTAAATACTATTTGAGATTAATTTGATAATTTTATTTTAAAATTAGTAACACTATTTAATTTAAATAATAAATATATTTATATAATATATTACTATTATATTAGTAGGCTTCAAGACTATTGAATAGGGGTGTGCAACGATCGGTTCGTTCTGAAAATCAAGCCGAACCGTTCAAACCGTCAAACCAAAAAATCCATAAACTCAAACCGACTGAATCGTTAATTTTTTACAAATCGAACCGAAACCGAACCGCACCAAATTAGCGGTTTCGATTCGGTTTGGCGGTTTAAACCGAACCAAACCAAACCGGCGGTTTCGGTTTCAATTTTAACTAAAATTTAAGGTACATTTTAATAAAATACTTAAATTAAAATATATATATTTAATATACCAACACACATAACCTTGAAAACAATTCAAATTACCAAATTTACAAATTTAAATCAACATAAGCACAAATCTAAATTCAAATCCACAAATTCATAATCAAACCGCCCAAACCAAACCGAAACTGAATCGAACCGCTAAAACCGAACGGAACCGCCATATTTCGGTTAAAACCAAACCAAACCAAATTTTGGCGGTTTCAAGAAATTCAAACCGAACCGAATTTGATATATAAACCGAACCGAAATTGTCGGTGTACAGTTTAGTTCGATTTTAGGTTCAATTTTGTTCACCCCTACTGTTGAATAAAAAAAATTAGAATTTACTCAATAATCTAAATTGGTTAAACTTAAATAAAATATAATTAAGTTCAGTTCGGCTAGATTCAATCTTACATTTTCTTTTAATTCGAGATAATAAAATTTAAAGCTTACCTAAAATTATCGCTAATGTCAGTTCAAGGGCTCCACACAAGCTCTCTTTTATTAAAACAAATGGCTTGTTTTAATGGCCACATCTAGATAAGGACGATGTGATTTAAAGTATTCACAATTTATTTTTGTTTTTGTGTTCCATTTTATTTGAATTGTGCCATTTTTTTAAATTTTTTTTCTCTCTACAAGAATTAAAAAACTGTAGATGTAAAATAAGTTTTTTTTTTTTTGAAGGAAAATTGGGTAAATTAAATTAAAGGTCCCGCCTGGCTAAAGAAATAAGCCAGTTGGGAAGATCGTCCGTCCATATGACGCAATCGTTACAATGAGCTCCAAAGCGAGCTAAGTGGTGTGCAACACCATTGGCCTCACGAAACATATGTGAAAAATCAAGAATAAAAGACTCCCTAAGTTTGTGGATGGTGTCCGCCAAGTCTTTCGGAAAAAAAACTGAAGTTTCTTCCCTTTGGAGATCATTTGCCACTTGAATAGAGTCGAGGAAGACTTGAACTGGGCCTAAATCTTCTTGGAGACAAAGACCAATGCCATAGAAAGCCGCAAGAAATTCCCCTTCTGCCACGCACGAGGTTCTTGGAATAGGTTTGGCAAGAGCTGCTTTGATAGAGCCATTAAAATCTCTAACCACTGCTCCCACGCCATAGAGGTTGAAATCAGGGTGGAAGCACGCGTCCACATCAAGACGGAAAGTACCTCTAGCCGGTGGTGTCCAAATCCTTGAACCAATTGGAATCAAAAGATTTCTAGTATGATTCAAAGTATCGACTGCCTTTTTGTATGTATCGAGGAGGGATGAGGCTGCTGCGGCAGTTGGGATTTTGAAAGACTCTTCAGGGTTAAACTTGGTGGAGCAAATGTAGTTCCAGATCTTCCATGCCAAAATTCCCCAAGTTTCAAAACCTTCTTTCGAGAGGGAGAAATAAAGTCTTTCGCAAAGTTGCTGGAATGGGAGCCCTTTGAATTTCTTCAAATGAATCCAAAATTCACTATCCTTCCAGCAATTTTTAATGAATGGACAGAAGAGAAGGCAATGAGCAGTCGTACCTTTATCCATTTTACATCTCTCGCAGAAGACCGACTTTCCAATCTTTCGGGTTTTCAGGTTGTACTCCGTGTGTAGGAAATCTTTGGTGGCTCTCCACAGGAATATTTTGACTTTAGGAGGAATTTTTAAGTTCCAGACCAACTTGTTCCACATCTCCAGTGGTTTTGTGGATTGGTGATCTGGAATTTTAAAATACCCTGTATCAAGGATGTAAAATAAGTTAAGTATATTTTATTGTTGAGTGTGAAAATGTTACAAATTTTAGAAATTGAACCAATGAAGTGGAACAAAAAATTGAAAAGTAGGACAATTCAAGCATAACGAAAGGAAGAATATTATTCAGTAAATTATATATAGGCTATAGAGATAAAAACTCAATAATAATTAAGAGAGAGGTTGATCAAGGCACTTTATTAGATTGAAGATTATTCGTTCAAATCAATTGAAACTGAATATTATATTTCATTTACAATTATTTTTTTTAATAATAATGCATTAATTTAGATTCATACATTTAAATATTTTGAAAAAACTCGAACTCGTGACATCTTAATCATGAACAAAGTACTTTTACTAATATACCACAAGCGGGGGCATTTTATGTTAGCAAATATTTATTTCTCTCTTGACCTTGTGAGCACAAAATATGTGAAAATTTTATTTTCCCTAGAAAAGTTTAAAATAATTAAACTAAGTTTGGCATGAGTTTTATTGTTTTAAGTTATAAGATGGAGTGTATCCATAAAACACGTTGAATGAAGCTTTTGATGTGACAAATTTATGTATAATATTTATTCCACTAGGATTAGACAACAATATGTGTAGATTGTGACATGATTTTTATTGAATTAGGTTATTGTCTATATTAAAATAGTATTATAGGAGATCCGACTCTATAAATAATTCAATAATGAATATTTTAAAGTGGAAGTAGCAGTGGGACTCGGTGTTCGTGATTAAATATAATGGATATTTTGATCTTTAAGATCGATGGCGACAAAGTGCTTGCAATTATTGTAGCAAAACTAGAATATTTTGTATAAAAATATTTTAAAAAGAAATTTTAGAATTGATTTTTTTTTTCTATTAAGAAAATAAATAGATAGTTGAAATCTTGACTTTGAATAATTTGTTAAAGTTCAGTCACGTACTATTGTTAGATACTCAATTAAAGTAACTATTTGGTTCTCGATTCAATTAAAAATTATTTGATTCTCGATTCAATTAAAATTTGTTCAAGATTATTTAGTAAGTAATACTTATTAATATATTCGATTTTTAAATTTATGAACAAGTTTATTAAAAATTATATTAAGAATACAAATATATTTAAAAAACTCATAAGTCTATATTTAAACTAGTAATGTGTAAAATATATTTGGAGCGAATATCATTTTTTGTGAATGAAATAACTTATTTTTAAGAAGACTATGAGTATTCAATAGTGAATTTAAATTAAGAGAGTAAATTAAGATTGGGTGAACTTTAGAATATTCAATAGTAAAGTTCAAAATTAAACAATTTAAATTTAAATAGAACAATAATCGACTCGACTAGGTAATATTAAGCTCCTTCTTAAAAGAGTGCTTTTGGTTTGTGGCTTGTTTCACAACCATGGTAACGAATCCGTTTTTTTTTTTTTTTAATTAAAAAAGTGTTTTTGAACTTGGCCTATTGACGATGGATCCAACAATGAATTTATTTAATTGTATGAAATTTCTTGTGAAATTAACTGAAATTCAGTTTTTGGTTTATAAAAGTAAGTTTTAAGTTAAGAGAATTAATTCGCAAATTTCACAAGTATATATTTCAATACTTAGCTAAGTATTGAAGGTTCAAAGTAAGTATGAAAACTTGACAGTACAGAAACTTAAATGAAAGCAAGTAAAGGCACAGGATATTATAGTGGTTCGGAATTGAAATCCTACATCTACTCTTTCGAACTTAATCGGGAATCCACTAAGCTTGATTACAAGTCTCCTTACGATCTATGAACAGCCCGTCGGTAGTCTGTCCTTCGGTTTGCTGTCATCACTCGCCTACGAACTCCTTGCTCACTTAGTCTTCAGGTTGAAGTGAGGACGCACCCCGCAGCCTTCTTCCTGGTAAGTTGGATGTTTGCTTGTTCTTCCCAAAACTAAGTTTGGTGGCAAACGCCCGTGAGAATCAGTGTTCCAGAGTATATCACTGACTGCTATGAATATTACTTAGAAAAGTAATATTCACCAAAGTATAGCTTCAGCCTCGTGCACTTAGACCGCTTAGATAGATGCGAGTGATGAAATTGAGTTGGAAACTCAAGTCTCGTGATAAGAACACGAAGTATCAGAGAACTTTTCAAAAGAAAGTTTGGCAGATTGTAGACTTATCTTTGCATGAGAGATCATAACCTTTTGTGGTTGAAATGTTGAGCTATTTATAGGCGCATCCTTGAGTGTTTGAATTTCTGCTCTGAAAAGGTTGTACTTCTATGTACTTTCTACCTGCTCTTGTCAGACTAAGTTTCAGTCCGAGGAACTCAAGTATGGGACATCCTTGTAGTGACTTTAACTTAGCATTTACTCGCCTTTAAGTCTGATTTTGGTTGATTCGCGTTGTGTTCCTCTTGCTTACTGAAGAGAGCCTTCATATTGACATCCCAAGACTCAGTATGAGCAACCCTCATACTGATTACTCGTAAGTCAGTATGGTGACCTCTATACTGAGTACTCAAACTCAGTATAGGCCTTGGTCGTACTTAGTGAAACCAAGTTTCACGCACAAACACTTCTTCAAATCTCGAGCATCTTATTTGCTCGGTCTTCAGCACCTAAGTTCTATTACAACACAAACAATCTTATACATGGATTACATTTTATAACTCTAAAAACTTAGTGCTAAAATAAGTTTTGACATATCAAAATATCAAATTAAGGAGGGAACTAAAATTTAGTTCCTAACACCTTTTATCTTTCGGGATAATCATTCATCTATTTTTGAAAAGTGTGATGCTATTCTAAAGTTTAGGGTATTATTGTTTAATTGGTTGAGTCGTCATTAGATGGACGATTTCTAGCATCATTCCATTTTTCTGGGAGCTTCTTATCTTCCCCCTTTAGTTATTGTCGAGTTCTGGATGAACGCATTTCAAACCAACTTTTCGTAAAGCAACATATATAGCGGGTCGATTCAGTTACCTAGAAACTTGCGTTGTACATCTTTCAGAAACAAGCTTTATTTGCATCCTCCCCAGACCCATTTTGGTGGGATCCATGAGGCGGTAAGGCATAACGCGATAATTAATACGATTTTAGCAGCATTATTATTTGATGATATATTTTCCTAACATAATTAATGTTAAAATATATTTCCCTAACTTTAAAAAATATGAGATAAAGCCCTCTAAATCTCAATAATTTAATATATATTTTTCTAACTTTACAAAAATAAGAATAAAATCACTTAAAACCTCAATAAGTTTGAATATTTTGACTAATTTTCCTTAAAAATGAATAAATCTAAGCATGTGAGAAGGTGGTGGCTGCCCATGTTGAATCCACGTGACAGCCATGGACTCCATGAATGTTGGTTACAAACTTACAATTCATACATGCATCGGCCCTTATTTTCAAGTTTCAACCCTATTCGCCTCTTGGATTTTTGCCATTCACTCACTCATCCACAAACCATACATACTGACACACATACACTAACTCACACACTACTTGACACTACGATATCCCGACCTCAAAGTGCAGTAGTTTAATCAAATTCTTTTTATGAATATCGTAAGTTTGTGAAGAAGGGATACCTCGATTATTTGGTCTAAGTTACTATATTTTAGAGCTTTTCAATATATTTGGTATTTTTTTTAAAAATAATTTATAATTGTACATACCCCTAAATAATTTTGAAAAATGTGAGTATTAAAAGTAATATTATAGAAATAGATGTTAATCAATATTTTTTTACATAATGGTAACGTTGTAAGTTTGTAACGTTGTAAGTTTGTTTAAATAAATGATTTTTTATAAATGTATAAGATCAAACTAGACTATATAATCAGAACGGAGGAAGTATAATACTATGATTGGTGTTAGGTATGTAGGATTTGATGCTCGGACAATTTAGGCAGTATTTAAACAATATTTAATTGGTCAACTCATAATTTAACTTTAAGTTTCAAATATATAAATATTACTCCCTCCGTCCCACCTTATTAATCTCATTTTCCATTTTCGTTCATCCCATTAGATTAATCTCATTTTTTTAAATGGAAGAAATCCTCTTATATCAATAAAATATAAATTTTATTATACTCACAAATATTGATTATTGTGCTCGGTCAAAATGGAATTAATGACCCGAAAATGAGGGAATATAAAATATAAAATAAAATTATCTAAATCTTATATAGCTTATTTATGGTTTTTGAGCCGTCTAGAATACATTATTTAAATAAAAAGAATTTCTCAATATTATTTTCGAACTCTGCAATATACTGTTATCCAATTTAAGCGATAATGGGTCAAGGTTTAACGAGCCCGCTAGTTTTTTTCTTTTTTATCGCCTTTTTTCAAATTTCAGAGTTTACCTACAAAAGTCAAAGAAAAGATAGTACTCCGAACGTTCCAACACACTCGCAATATTTTCTTTTTTGGTCCGTCTCAAAATACTTGCAACGTTTTTTTTTTTTTGGAAAATTTTTATTAATTATTCACTCACTAAACCTACTCTACTCCCAGGCTAGAGCCCCCACGAACATTAAAAAAAAATTTACATACATTTTTATTTTTTTAAAATATATATATATATATATAGTTTCGATTCCGAAAACATAATCGAGCCCCCACGATATTCAATATCTGTATCCGCCCCTGTCTACTCCTACCTCACTATCTCTCATAATCATTAATCTACTAATCATACTCCACTATCTCTCCTAATCACTTTTTCTTAATCTCCGCGCCCGGTCAAATGTCTCAAGAGACCCGGACGGAGGGAGTACTAATGAGTTATGAGAGAGCAAAAGATTATTTTTTTCTTGAATTCTATAAAACTTTTTGTCATTATAAATATATGTGTAAAGGGAAGATCTCAGGTTAGACATGCCTAAATCATTTAGTCGGGTTTTATCCATTAACCCAACCCAAACCCATTTAATATACCCTAATTGGTGATTAATAAACACTATTTGGGACAGGTGAACCCATTTGGATAGGATAAAACCCGCCTAAACCGTTTAGGTCTGCCTAACACAAGTTTTTGCCATGTGTAAAAGATTTTTTTTCCTTGAATTCTATAAATATATTTGGTCCGTGTTACCATTTTAGTGTGTTTCAATTATATCATTGATCAAAATCTATATTTATTTTCCTATATATTTGTAACTTATTCACGTAGTGTGGAATAAAGATTTTACAAATATTTCACATACCAAAACAGACGTGTCAAATTAATTTGATCGATTTGACTAGTTTGAAAAATCGTAATCTCGATGTTCTATTTTGTAAAATCTCAAATTGAATATTAGTTTGACGGTTGGTTTGAAGAGTAAAGTTCTTATTCTCTCAAATTTGCTCAGCTTCCTTTACTTTTGGGCAGTGACCTTACTTCTTTCCGACTTGTACTTGATGACAATTGAAACAGATAAAAATGACATATTAATTTTATAGTTTGTATTATTTATTTAATAATATTTAAATTATATAAATCGATTGACCCAAATTATTTAATATAGTTCGATCAATTTGATTTATAAGATTTTAAATTTGTATATATTGATTTCGTCAATACTTCAACTTTTAAATCGATTAAACCAAACCGGACACGGGTGAAATTTAAGGATGTACATGATTCGGCTGAAGCTGGTCAATTTGGCCAGTTTGAGAAATAGATAGGTCGGTTTGGTTTGAAAAATCTCAAACTGGACAATTTGGTTAGGCCAACGGTTTAAAAGATGAAACAGACAATATAAATAAAATTATTTTAAATATAATAATGATAATAAATATTATTTGGTAGAAATCTAAAATATCAATTATATTGATATGTATGTACGATATTTATATTTTCTCAAATTGCAGCCCTGTAAATTAACTTATATTTC
The DNA here is from genome assembly GCA_026898455.1 of Plectranthus barbatus. Taxonomy (NCBI): domain Eukaryota; kingdom Viridiplantae; phylum Streptophyta; class Magnoliopsida; order Lamiales; family Lamiaceae; genus Plectranthus; species Plectranthus barbatus. The sequence goes on from JAPKLW010002100.1 coordinate 68,064, forward strand.
ATTCTTTCTTGCAACCACAACATTATTTATTTATTATTTATCTCATATTTATTTATTATTTATCTCATATTTATAATTAATTATTTTTTTATCATTCTTTCATTAATATTTAATAATTAAATTAATATTAGCTGAATAATCTTTTTAAATCGACCGAACCAAACCATTTTAATATAGTTTGATCGTTTTAATTTGAAATAATCATTATGAATAATTTAATTAAAAAAATTTCAAACCGTAATTATTAGTTTAACTTGTACTTTGTCATTGACATCGGTCAAACCGGATTATGCACATGGATAATGAGAACATATTTGAAGGGTAGAAAAGACAAAAGTGAATGAAAGGGGGAGTGGGACCCACGAGAAACTTGTGGGTCGCCCATTGGCCGCATGAGGATGCTTCGGGATAAGCTCGCCACCTGCCCCCACCCTTTCAATTATATTACCTCCTTTTCTTTTCCTCACTCCTCACGATACGATATATTCAAATTCTCAGCTTTTTTTTTTAGAAATTCATTAATTACTATTTTAAAATAATTTTTACAAGATCGTCTTATAAATTTAATTTTATAAGATAGTAAAATATACTCCCTCCGTCCCAAAATATTAGTCCTGTTTTCCTTTTTCGTCTGTCCCAAACATTAGTCTTGCTTTCCTAAAATGGAAAATTAATACACACTCATTAATAAAATATTAATTTCCTCTATCTCACCCGCATTGGTATCTGTGCCGGAATGAAACAAGACTAATGATCCGGGACGGAGGTAGTATCATTTAGAATAAGTAATTATATTAATAATAATAAAATGCATCATCTAATATATAATTTTGTAATTATATTTGACTTACAAATTAAGAATTTTGATACAATTTGATGGGACTTTTTACCTTAATATTTTAATTAAATCTTGACAGAAAAAAAAAAGTTGTTTTCATCATCATAGAGATATTGTAGAATATTAGATTTAATTAAATGATTGTTAAAAGGGTCTCGTAGAAGACCTACTTTATATTTGTTTCTTCTACCATTTACTTGATTCGTCCCACCAAATTAGTCTTATTCTTCATTTTCGTCTGTGTTATTAGATTAATTTCATTTCCTAAAATAAAAAAAAGTTCTATCAAATCAATAAAATATTAATTTTACTACACTTAGGGCGGCACCAGCATTGGACCGCTGGGGTCGGCTGCCCCAACGATGTTTTGATTTTCTTTGTTTTTATACATTATATTTTTTTGAAAAAATAAAATTATACAGCATCAACCCCATAAAATTGTAGTTAAGCCCCACGATACTCGAATTCTACATTTGCCCCTGACTACACTCACAAACATTGGTTATCGTATCCGGTCAAAGTGGGACTAATTATGTGGGGGCTGAGGGAGTATGTTAATTGAAAGTTCCATCATTTCAATTCTTGAATTTATCTCTTTATTTTTCATCCTACTCATTCAATGTAGCTCTAATTAATTATTTGGTTGAAATAAAAATAAGAACCTATTTAATAATAAAAAAAGTGCATTTTACAAAATTAAACAGACAAATTGGGATGTTAATCAACATATTGAGTTGTGGACTTTTCAGTCCATATTAATTCAATTTTGGCTAGTTTATTGGGAAGATTAATTTGTAATATTATTTATGTTAAAAACTTTATGAGGTTGTTTTCATGATTTTATTCTCTCTTTCAATCTTTTAAATAATAGAAAATATTTGTCATTTTTGAAAATTTTAAATTATTATAGATCAAAATAATAAGGTCATTTAGACCGCCATGCAATAAAAAGACCCAAAATTGGGAAAATTTAACCACGAAAAAAGAAAAAATAACGAGATCTCGCGAGATAATTCCAACGACAAGAGAAAGGAGCAACAATATTATGCCACACCTCGAGACGACAGTAAAGCTGATTTACCAAGTTTACCCCTTACCCTTCTATAAATCAACTGCCTCACATTCCCTCCATCGATCCAAACACAAACACTCCGATTCGTCGAGAGTAGTGAAGAACTAAACAAATCTCTTCAAACAATGAGTTTTGTAAACCGAGTGTGGGTGGCCGCCAGCGTCGCCGTCGTCAACGGCCACTCCGACCAGGCTCTGAAGCTCAAGTCCGGCCTCAAGTCCCTCAACCACGGCAAGAATCGCTTCCTCTCCTCCGGCGGCGATGCGGCCGACCTCCGCCCTCTATCCGGTGCGTTCAGCACGGATATTGAAGGGTTCGCTGCTTCCGGCTCCGGCGATGGGAAGACGGCGAGGCAGGCCGACGATTCTCTCCGGCAAGTTATGTACTTGAACTGCTGGGGGCAGAGCTGATACTTGGTCGTTACCCGCCGGGGCAGGATTGTAAATTGCCGAGTCAGCTAGTTGACTCGGCCGGTATAAGTGATTGGTGTTGAGACTCGGGGCTGACCCGTGTAGTTTCAAGGGCCGAACTGAGTTGGATCGGCCGTTCCGGGATAGTGGTGCGGGTTGTCCTTGAAATAGAAAATATTGAAAGATGGAGGACCCCAAATGTAAATTTTGTATATTTCTAAGGCAGGAAGGGGGACTTTTAGATGTAATTTCAATAAATTTATTAGACAAAAACATTAATTCAGAAAAAAAAATTGAACGTAATCTAATTACAAAAAATTGAGAAAAACTATAATTAAACCATTTTAATAAATGTATTACAAATAATAAATTTGGTCTAATTGGATCGAATTTTAATTTAAATAGCCCGAGGTCCATTAGAGTTAGGTTCAAAAATTGAGTTGTTCATTCGATTAATCTGATAAATTTTTGTATTAATAGTTTTTTATTATAATTTTATTACCAAATTTAGCATTAAATATTTAAAATTATATTTTTAATTATGATCAGGTTATATAATTATTTTTAGCTCAGATAATTTTAAATAAATAATTAAAATTTTAAACTATTTAATTATGAAGTTAAAAGGAAACTGGAAAATATTTTATAAAATTATAAGACGAATTAATCCGAATATTGAAAGATTAAAGTTAGTGTCAAGAATTTTTAACTCGAAAAAAGTTCAGCTCGATCTAACTTGTTTCACAACCTGATAAATCTGATCCAAAATTTGATTGATTAGTTCGATTGACATTGTTAATAAATTTGCCTAAAATTATATAAATACTAGTAAACAAGTAAAATAAATTGTAAATATATTATCGGTTAAAAAAAAAAGAAGAAATTGGAGATAGACAAGAATTTTAATGGTGGGTGTTGGGCGTTTAAGATGTGCATGATTTGATGGCACGAGATGTGGTTAAAGATAATCAATTCACTATGAATCATCCAACACTTTTTCTGCACTTTTTCTCTCTTTTGATTGAGACTTCACTGACGTGGAAATTCATACAAATCGAGTATTTATTGTGATGTGATGATACATGTGAATTGAATTTTTATTATTGTGTTGATTTATTAGTAATTTCATTCCTTCAAGTTTTAATTTATACTAATATGTTAGTTTTTAGTTGTCTCATTTATTAGTTTGATTTCTTAAAATATTTTTTTTATATTTAATAATAAATTATTAATTTCAGTATAATAATAAATATTTATTATTGTGTTCTTTCGTCAAATATAGGACTAAGTGATCGGGAAGGAAGGAGTATTTTATTAGTTTGCTATGGTTTGGATTTTTTTTTTTTTGAGAAGTACTCCCTCCGTCCCGGTTTATTAGACTCTTTTCTTTTTGGCACGTAAATTAAAAGTTGTGAGTGTAGAATGAGTTAGTTGAATGAATATTTTATTATTGAGTGTGAAAAAATTATTATTTTTGGAAAGATATCAATTAAATTGGGATGCCCGATTTGGTAAGAAGGCATGTTCTGCTGGGACGGAGGGAGTATTTTGTAAATATTTTGACTGTTTGAATGATTATGAAATAGATAATTATTTAATGATTTTTTTTATAAATTTATGAATGATTGGTATTGAGACTCGGAGCTGACCCGTGTTGTTTCATGGGCTAAACTGAGTTGGATCGTCCGTTCCGGTCTCATGGGCTAATAGGTTGTGGTTGAAATGGGAAATAGTGAAAGATGGAGGACCCTAGATGTAAATTCTCTATATTTCTAAGGCAAAAGGGGTAGGTAGTTAGATGTGAACTGTGTAAACTTCGAAGACAAACATTTTTTTAAAAATATATGAAATTGGTCTAATTAAAAATAAATTTTAAGAAAATCGTTATAATTACACCATTTAATTAAATGGGATTTCATAAACTTAATTATAAATTTGACTAAAAGTTATAATAATGCCTTTAAATATAGGTAGGTGTAGTTGAATCAGGTCAAATTGAGTAATGCTTTGCTTAAATTTGACTTATCTATTATTGAGTCAAATTTTAAGTTTTTTCTCGAATACTTTGAAGTTCGCAAACTTAATAGAACCATAATCGAGTATAAACGGAGTTTCTTAATTTGTATTATATTTAAATTATTCACAATTTATTATGGTGCTTGTTACTTTTCAATTATAATAATATTAATTTTATAAAGGTAATAATGTTATATTCATAATAATATCAGCTAATGAACTTGCTCGTCGAATGCTATAAAGTTCAAATTTAGTTAGTTTAGTAAATAATATTCCTTAAACACACTCAAACGAATTGACAACCAATAACTTACGAACAGTTTATTTCATTTACAATCTTATGTGTAAATAATCCTAAAATAAATTGTTTATAGAATATCAGTGAAAAGATTAATCAGAGACAAATTTTAATTGTTTGTGGTTTTCTATACAAATTGAATTTTTTTTAATTCTTATTTAGATATTTTTAATATAAATCGAATTTATGAAGTTGGTATTGGGAATTTATTGTGCATGATTTGTTGGCATAGAAAATTTATGGACAATGGATCATCCAACTGTAAAAATGCACTTTTTTCTTTCTCTTGAATGAGACTGCAGGTAGGGTAAAACTACACTATGGTGACAGGTAGGTGAACACCATAATAATATACTCCTTTCTATCCGAGTAAATTGTTCGTATTTTTTTTATATCTGTCTTACAATATTAGTTTACTTTCCTAAAATAGTAAATTTTTCACACTTATCAATAAAATATTCACCCCACTACCACTCACATACATTGGTTATCGTGCCCCATCAAATATGCACAATTTAACCGGGACGGAGGGGATATTTTTTAAAAAACATAAATTATTTTTTTTAAAAAAAAATCTGTAGTAATGTATTCGATTTAAGGCTTTTTAAATGAGAGACCCACAATCTCAAAAGAATAATTCATTTATATTTTAATCCAAAAATAATTCAATTCGATGCCTCAATAAGGCCAAGCCAAAGCTCGAATAGGTTGGTCTGATTAAACCTGGCTATAGCTGTATTTTTTTTTTATCATAATTTATTTTTAATATCAAAAATCATTTTTTTATTCAAGTTTTAAATTATTAATTTTCATGAAATGCAAATAATTTTTAATAGACAAAAAATATGTTAAATTCATTTGATCATGCGTTGAAACATGCATGTTTTTTTTTTATGTTTTACTTTGATGAAATTAAAAAATACATAAAATGGTGCTGCATTTTGAATTCGTATTTTGAGAGAATAAATATTATATATATTTAATGATACGAAAAATATTATAAATTTATAAATCTAATAAAGTAATTTGTAAATTTTCAAGTCTAACTGGCTATCCAAAAAAAAAAAAAAGAAGAATTGGGATCAAGGATTAGAGCCAATAATTCTCAATCAAATAACTTGTAATCCAATATGGTCTCTGTAAAGATCCCCAATTCTTCCTACAAAATCGGCTTTTAAGGAGGGAAGACCTTCACTATTATATAGTAGTATACTCCCACTATTATATAGTAGTATACTCCCAGGTTCATGGCCGATGTGGGATATTCAACACCCCCCTCACGCACAGCGTGGAGCTTCACGGGGATCCCATCATCGGGATAAGTCAGGTCCCATTATCAGGATACATCAAGTCCTATCATAGGACCAATTGGGTCCCACATCGAACCGAACCTGGCTCTGATACTATGTAAAGATCTCCAATTCTCCCTACAAAACCGGCTTTTAAGGAGAGGAAACCTTCACTATTATATAGTGGTATACTCCCAGGTTCATGGCCGATGTGGGATATTCAACAGTCTCAAACTCGATGAATTTACCAGATTTTTATTCTTAATTTATAATATTTAATGTTTAATCATTTATGAAGCATGGATATATACCTTGTAACTGATTAGATGTCGAAGAAAATCGTTCAATAATGAAGTTGGCTAGCTTCTAAAAAAAATGTTAGATATTTTAAAGCATGACATATCTTTTCGAAAACCAAAAATGCAAAAGGCCAAACCTAGTTTTTTCTTGTATAATTCGAAATAGAATTGAATATTAAATTTATTCATAGTTGATATTCGTATGAATATCTTCACAAAAATATCCGCCCAATCATCACGTGAGACATAATTCAGCATAAATAAATTATTAGAAGGAAATATTATTAATCTACAATCTAAAAGATAGTTAGTTGTTGATATTGAGAATTTATAATCTTTTCTGTCTTGAATTGATAAATCTAAGATCATTCATGTCCTAGGTTGATAATTAATTTTGAATTGATGACTAAAGTATAAGTCCTATATCGATAATATTTCTATATTAATTATTTCATTCATTCCAATTATTAGATCCAGATTATTTTTATAGGGCGTTTCAATTATATATGGTCCAGTTTATATCTTTGGTACTGTTTTTATTTCGTAATTTATAATTATACTCATAAAAATTTTGAAAAATGAAAATATTAAATGTAATATTATTAAAATGAAAGGTTAATTAATACTTTAAATAAAGATAATGTTGGAAGTTTATTTAAATACTCCCTCCGTCCAGCCAGATTAGTCCATATTTCCATTTTCGTTTGTCCCACCAGATTAGTCCACTTTCTTAAAATGGAAAAAAAGTTTCTCACATCAATAAAATATTAATCCACTACACTCATTAACATTGATTTCTGTGCCGAAACCAAACTGGACTAATCTAATGGGACGGAGGGAATATTAAATAATTTTTAACAAACGTGCAACGGTGCAAGATCAAACCGGACTATATAATTAGGAGGGTATAAAAGAATTATGCATTGTGTTTCTTGTTCACACTGAAGTAAACAAAAAAGTAGAATAAAAATTACGATGCAAATTAAGTTTGTTTTTGGAGTAAAAAAACAAGTTAAGCCGGCATTTTTCTCTCGTGGAAACCAAAGATTTACCTATAAATATGGCAGGAAAAAGGCACAATAATCTCATAATTAATTAGAGCAAATTAAATGGCTAATTACAATAAAGCAACGATGATTCTATCTGCTGCAGCTCTTCTGCTCTCGCTTCTTTTACTACACGCTGCTGAAGGCCGAGTGCTTCCCAAATGTAAGATCTCTTTTTTACGACTAGAGTCTTGTGGATCGGGGTGTACCGAAACGAGTCGAGCCGATTAATATCTTCTCAAGTTTCGTTCGTTTATTATTGAGTTGACTTTCGAGTTTTTTATTTAATATTTAAAGTTCACCAACTTAGTCGAGTTTTAGTCTAACTTAAACAAAGATTTCAAATTTAGAATATATTTAAAATATTTATTATTTTCTAAGAAAATTATTTATTCAAAAATGATGTCATATTCAAACTCAGATTAAGTTTTTCTTATAATTACAAAAATTGTGGTGCTTATTAATTTTATATTTCAAACTAATTTTAGCTAACGAACTTGCTCGTGAGTTCATGTGTCGAATTCTATAAAGCTCAAATTTAGTTAGTTTAAGAATAAGCTTTTATTTCACTAAATATACTTCTTATCATCTTTAGACAAAAAAGAAACCCTTCAAATATGGTTTTATCCATGAATAATAACCAAATATTTCAAATAAAGTTATTTCATTTAAATAGAAAATGTTTTCGACGATTAAAATCAAGACAAATGTGGATTAATATTATTAAAGTTTCAGTTTAACTTTCTGTTGTAATTTTAGCTAAGGCTTACAAAAATATTATCACAAAAGATTTTCGATGATTTCCGATTTATTTATTAAAAAGGTCAAATTTGATTTATATAATTAATAGGCTCAAGCACACACTCAAATTAGGCCGAGCTCGACAATCTATTTAAAAATATATAATGTATATTTATTATTTGAAATTATATATTGTATTTATTGTTTAAAATAATAATTTCAAATAAGAATTAAGTAAAAAGAATTTATAGGAATAAGAAAGATATAAATGATAAATATATTTGATATTTAAATTATTTTTTTAAAAATTTAAAAATAAAAATATACGTTAAATTATTAAGTAAATTCAAATAGGGCTCAAATATGTTGAAAGCTTGACCTTGATTATTTGAAAAGTCATTCTATTATGAACAATAAGTCAAACATGCACAAGCCAACCGAGCCAAAGTTTAATCCGATCTGACCTATTTTCGCATATAGCAAAACCGGCCGGTTCATCTAAAGTAACCTGCTTGGAAGTATATGGAGCTAAAGTTGGTGATACTTGCTTCACCATTGCACAAGGCTTCAACATCACTGCCGGTTTCTTCAGCGACATTAATCCCAACCTCGACTGCAACAAGATCTTCGTTGCTCAGTGGCTTTGCACTGATGGCTTAATCGGATGATCCACCCGGTCCCATCGAAGTTTATGACAACCAAATGTTTTCTATGAATGTGTGTCTAACTTAAGAACAAATGTTGAGAGTTCGAACTCATAACTTTTCGGTTATGTACTCACTCTCCCCCCCAGCTAGCCAAGTTAAATAAAGTACTTAAGTTTGTCTGTGTTTGTTAAATTATGATTGTGGAAGTTGGAGCTATTTTTCAGTTCAAAAAATTAGAATTAGGGCTAAAGATTTTCAATCCGAATTAACCATGACCTAATAGAAATAACTCAAAACCAATGCATTGCACACCTAGCGTCGACATGTGTGTGACAAACATGAAAAATCCCACATATTTAGGACTGTAAATGAACCAAATTGTTCGTGACCTATTCGGATTTTAATTCAATAAAAACTCATTCAAGCTCGTTTATTAAGTGAACCAAAGTTGAGCATCATAGTATTCGAATCGTAAGCTCGTTAGCTAAAATTAGTAAGAAAAATAAAATAATTAATTTTATAAATGTAATATTTTAATGGTTTATTAGCAACTATAATGATAAATCTTTTTAATAATGAGAAAAAATTGAATTTGAGCATAAATTAGATAGATTTTTTTTTTGAAAAAATAACTTTTCTTTCAAAATAATAATGAATATATATTTTAAATTTATTCTAAATTTCGAAAGCTCGTTTAGGTTCGACTAAAACTTGATTAAGTTCATGTACTTCAAAGTATTCAATAACAAAATTCGAAGTTCGACTCCATATTAAACGAGTCAAACTTGAGCACAACACTACTCAATTCGACTCAAGGTGCTTGCAATGATGGATTTTACTAGGTTTAAACCTGGGTTTACACCGTTGTAGTAAACCCAACTTTTGCCACATCATGAATCTGAGTTCTAAATCACAAAGCTGGATTTTACAACTTTTGGTGGGTCCCACAGCTTTTTATTATTTTTAAAATTTCTTTTAATTATTGCAGAGCAAACCTCACTCTCCCATTTCATTCTTTTCTTTTTTGTTTTATTATCAACATATTAATTAAATTTTGATTTAACTATTTCAAAAAATTAGACGTATCCTTTTATTTGTTGTTAAATTTTGTTGTTTATAATACTCAATATTATTAATTTCTTTATATTTGATTTGAATATTACATGGAATATGTGTTTATACATATTTATATATATGATTTTACATAATTGTATTAAATTGGAGAATTTGATAAGTTATTATGTTCTTTAATATAAGTATAGAAATAATATTATATATGTGAGTGTATTTATGTGGGTCCATGTTAAAGTTGTATTGTAGGTTTATTGTTATAGGAATATGTTTAAAAAGTTGATAGGTTTTAACTTTTGATGTGGCGCTTACGTGGCGGTGTTAAAAGTTGGATGTGTGGGTGCATTATTGCAACCACCCTCAGTTCGATTACAACCCTACACATATCAACAAACATGATGAGCTCGATCAAGCATGAAAATACAAAGGGAAGCAAAGCATTTTGAACCATCTCTCAACTCTTCTTTGCTTTAGATACGACTCGAATCCTTCCCAAAACGATGAACCTCCTAGTCCAGTCACCAACCACGAGATACGAACATATCACTCCTAAAAGAGTCAGGATCCACTCATCCTCACAAAATCCTCTTATAAAAGAGAAGAATGCCTCATCATTATAAGGCGATCAGTTTTACTTTAACCAAACATTTAACGAAAAGGATCAACAAAGATTATGATCATTTTCTGGAAAGTGTGCTGTGGCCGATTGAAACCTAGTCGCCGGGGGAGCTCTGCGGCTGCCTGCTCTCCTCCGAGAGGTGCAAGTTGCCCAATGGCGATACCTAGAAATGTTAGTGCGTACATAATAAATCACATCAATACGAGAATAAAATAAATAAATGTTATTTATATCTTACACTCATCATTGCAAGTGGAATGACATGTAAGGATATATATTGTTGTGATCGATTGACTATATATCATATGAATTATGAACAAGAAAAACAATAGACACAAAATTTACTTGGTTCGGCAATTGTCTATGTCCATGGAAGAGGGGCGAAAATATTTAATATCACGAGTACAGTTACAGAACAAATACATCATGTATTTATACTAAAAACCTACAAGGTATAAAATTACACAAATACCTCGGGCCCCCATTAGCTCTGCTCGCCAGCTCCATTGGCGGATCTACATGGGGGCCCCCAAATTTTTTTTTTTTTCGGTTTTTGTAGTATCATGATCTGGTTTTTGGTGGTATAGCCCCTTTGTATAGAAGAAAAAATGGATGAAAATAAGGAAAAATATGATATAAAAATATTGAAGTTAGAGTGAAGGCGAAAAAAAAATTCCACCCCCCTCGGGAAAAATTTCTGGATCCGCCACTGGCCAGCTCGCTTCACTTCGCAGCCATCTATCTTTCCACATTTCTTTTATTGATATATATGAGTCATATTAACATATATCAATTTACTTTAACAAAATCGACTTGTGAGGATAGAGATACCTCATTTTCTTCATGACTCGTAAATTCCATTATAAAAGACCCTCGAGTTCATGGCGACCACCACTTCTGAACTTCCGAGGACCCTCGGGTTCAACTCTACATTTCTCTTACATGTTGAAACAACCTAATACATACAACAACAAAGACAATTCTACTTTCGAATTCTGATTTGATGAGTAAAATTTAAGTTCGAGATTAATAATACTCCTATTAATTATAAAAGAATTCTGCTGTGTTTCTTGTCCACACTAAAGTTTTAAAAAAAAAAACGATGCAAATTAAGTTGATTGGAGTAAATAAATAAGTTAAGCCGGCAATTTTCTGTCGTGGAAACCAATGATTTACCTATAAATATGGCAAGAAAAAGGCACAATAATCTCATAAGTAATTAGAGCAAATTAAATGGCTAATTACAATAAAGCAACGATGATTCTATCTGCTGCAGCTCTTCTGCTCTCGCTTCTTTTACTACACGCTGCTGAAGGCCGATTGCTTCCCAAATGTAAGATCTCTTTTTTAAATATTTTTTTACGATTAGAGTTTTGCGAATCAGGGTGTAATCAAAATGAGTCAGAGGCAAGTAGTATATTGCTTAAGTTTGGTTCGCTTGTTATTGAGTCGATATGTTTGATATTTAAAATAAATAATTTAAAAATAAAAATGTATATTAAATTGTTAAATAAATTCAAATAGGCCATAAATATATTGGAAGCTCGACCTTCGTTATTAAAAGGTCAGACCCGAGTCTACCTATTATGATTTGTAGATCAAACTAACGCCCAATGAATTTCTAACGTGCACATATGTGTCGGGTCAAAGTTTAGTCTAATTTAACCTATTTTCACGTATAGCAATGCCGGCTGGTTCATCTGAAGATATATGGAGCAGAAGCTAGTGATACTTGCTTCACCATCGCACAAGGCTTCAACATCACTGCCAGTTTCTTCAGCAGCATTAATCCCAACCTCGACTGCAACAAGATCTTCGTTGCTCAGTGGCTTTGCGTTGATGGCTTCATCGGCTAATTCACCCAGTTCCATCCAAGTTTATTACGATCAAGTATTTTCTATGTATGTTATGTCTAACTTAAGAACGAATGTTGAGAACTCAAACTCATGACTTCTCAGTTGTGAAACCACTCTCTCCACCAACTAGCTAGGTTAAATAAAGTACTTATTTGTTTGTATTTATTAAATTATGATTATGGAAGTTGGAGTATTAATCTTAGACTAAATGTGTCAGAGTAAGAGCTATTTCAATACCAAAAATTAGAGTTAGGGTTAAAATTTTTCAATTCGAATTAACCTTGACACTACTAAAAATTCGGTCTATCCCAACAGTATCAGATGTTGTTAATTAATAGTTATACTGACACATATAGCTATCCTCACAGTCATATATCCTGTTGTCCAAAAAGGTGTCATAATAAGATTGAGACTTATAATGACACCAATGGTGTCATTATAACCCAACCAATTATCACAATATTATCTGTCAGGAAAATATGTGTTAAGTGACATAATTAAGTGTCATTATAACCCTACCTCTTCTCACACATATACATGTCACAAAAATGCATATAATTTAACAAGTTTCGATGTGAGCATAAATCAATAAGTTAACACATTTACCTGTTGAGAAAATAAACCTAAATTGACAAATTCCACTGTTGGTAAAACTATTTTTGCTAACAAATAGTGTCATAAAAGACCATTTTCATCAAATACACATTTTATATATTTTTTACAATCTAAACATCAATAAGCAAAATAATCAATTAAACAAATAACTTTCAAATGACATTTGCTTAAAATATATTTAATACAAAATTCAAGTAATTTGACTTGTTCTTCCTAAAATTACAAAAGTACTCACACGAAAAACTAAAAGATAGCAAACAATTCCTAAATCTTTAAAAAAGACTAGTCCGAATCAAGCGCTCGTCACCGCCAATTACATCTTTTATTTCCAGCTCAACCTAGTTCGGTCCCAACTGACATCCATGAACAAAAGAGAACAAGAATAAAAAATATTATTTAGAAGTAACATAATTGGATATACTACTAATGAAAAAAATATGAAGAGATCGATACATACGGAGCGTTGAAGGTATCGTCAAGGAAAAATGAGGCCAATTGCTTGTCTGAAGGAGAAATATCCATCTAAAAACAAGGAAAAAAATGTCGTGAGATGTTATCAGATTGGATGTAAGAAACTAACCCCCTCTCCAACAGGAAAAAAATAGAGTATTAACTTGGATATCGAATAAATGGAATAACTTGAATCCAGAAGAACAACAAATAAAGATCATTATATAATTATAAGTTCAATTAAATGGACAGATATGAAGCTGAATTTAGCGATATTATGGATTACTAATAATAACCTAGCAGCAGCAGGAAAAATAAATTGTCCTTGTTTTGATATGTAGTGCCATTATTGAGCTCTAAATTGAAATATAAAATTTATTCATATACCAGTTAGATTAAAACCAACAGTATAACAAAAATAGGCCTGCACCCAAGTTGTGGAGAAGATAACATGTTCAAATTATAAAACTAAAAAGTACATGGGAGTTCATAAGTTTAGACCTATTCTGAAATTTAAATGTTGAACCTAACAAAAAAAATTGGAAAAGTTATACAGGTAATAAAGCAGAAACACTTAAAAAAAATCAATCTAGCTAAAAAATCTCACTCAATGAAGAATCTATGACCTACAAATATTTACAAGAGTATTGAAGAAGAGCAGTTATATATAAAATTATATCTAAATCGCCAAAGGATATTAAATATACCCTTCCAAAGAGGTCCAGATTTCTGAAATTTTATAGAGCTGGTTCTTTTTTCCCATCGCAAGTAAACACAACATATGAATCAGAGGTGGCAGTTGAGTTAGCTGCTGCAAAATTCTTTCCTTCGATAAAGGCAACTGTGAGCAATCAACCATCTCCTTTTCCTTTAGTTCCATGATCACCCCTTATAATCATCCTAATAATAAAAAAGAGAAAATTAATCAAACGGATGATCACCTTTGATTACTCAAAATTCAATTCTATATACTTGAATAGAAACAGATAAATGGACACATAAAATTCATATATTGAATCAGGTACTAGTGATACTATAGTAATAGTCACATTGCGCTTGAAACAAATTTCATAAGCTTTTCAGTGATCAAAACTTGAAAATATTTCGCAATCATCAACTTCTTTAATATAAAATATTAGACTACTTATTTGTGCTCTGGCCTGCATGAAGCGGGACACTAACTTTAGCATCTGTTTTCCTTGTAGAACCAACAACATACATATTATGAGTTCACCAATGAAATCAAATAAGTCTAAACCAACAAACTCGAGATCCTGAATTTTGCTAGGCAAAGCCAGATATATGTGTGGGAGCACATATAAACGCATAAAAAGTTGAGATTATTGTGATGTTAGCAAAATATTAACCTGCCAATTTCCATTCTGCTGATGCTCCACCAAAGAGATGCCAATAGCTGGTCTTTCTCTGAACTTATATTTGTAAGATCAAGTGGATTTACATAGCGTGAAGTTTATGCAATTCAACCATCAAATGTTAGTGCATTAATCTTTTACTCCTTAGACCCAACTTCTTCCTCCAACCTTGAAGGTGAAGATGATGCCCAGAAGGAAGACCTTGACAGTAAGTCTTGTTGGGAATCAGCATGTTTCTTCGATAGCATTAGAAGATCATATGGGTCTAGCCACATATTTTAATGTGGCATGCATATGGTGAGAAGAATTTCACCTAGTGAAATAACAATGCAACATCAATTTGGTGATAACAGCTATGTCAAAGTTCTGCAACCTAATAAATCATATCACCAATTTTGTGCACATTAATATATTCAATGAGATGTTATCAAATTGCAGGATGACTTTACTATAATAACCATATAAAAGCAAGAATATATATCATTAAAAAAAGAGAGAATAGGAAACATAGAACAACTAACTGCTCAAAACATTGCACAACCATTAATATGAATAATGCTTCCAAGCTAATAGCAGGAAAGCCTCTACCCATTTGAATTTGATTACGGTGTACATACAGACATTCAATTCAGGTCGTAAATAAAAACAAATCAATGTGTTGAACTACAAAGCTAAGTGGGAATTAAAAAGAACGCACCATAATTCTTGCTCTCGGCAGATACAGTGAGTTAGTGACAATAACTTACGACAATGCAGATTCAAAGATAATTGTAGCGACTGATGCCGAAGAGATAATGAGATTGTCTGGAGTCATTTGATTGGCTTCCGACAAGGGTTAGACTCAAGATTTGAAGGCCCAACTCTACCACCATCTACGGAGAGATGAGTGGCGACGAAATTGCGATGAGGGAGGCGGTGGAGAAGGATAAGAGAGAGGGAAGAGGGAAGAGGGAAGCGAGAGAGGGAAGAGGGTTACGGTGGAGAAGGAAAAGAGAGACGGAAGAGGGATACGCTATTATCAATTTTCATTTTTAATTTTTTTTCCATTTTCAAAGGTTAAAAAAAAAAAAACCCTTTTCCTCACAGTACATGATATGAGATAAAATAATGGAGGGAATTACAGTATTACACCAAACAAAATTGAATACTTTTTATTTTGGAGGTATATTTTTCCTTACACTACATATTTAGTGTGAGGTAAAGTACTTTATAAATTTTTATATTATTTTTAATTTAAGATAATTATTTATTAAATATTAAGAGTACTTTTTCCTCACAGTTGTTATGATATATATAATATCACTAACAATTTTTTATGAGTGTGAGTAAGAAAAGCCAAATTTCTAATAGTGTGACCTAATAAAGCTAACTCGAAACCAAAGCACTGCATACCTAGCGTGGAAATGTGTGAGTTTGACATAAACATGAAAAATCCCACCTATCAACAAACATAATCCAAACTTTCATGAGCTAGATCAAGCATGAAAATACAAAGACAAACAAATCATTTTGAACCATCTCTAATCTCTTCCTTGCTTCATATACGACTCGAATCCCTCCCGAAGATGAACCGCCTAGTCCAGTCACCGACCACAAGATAGCGCGTCCGCCAGCTAACTTGTTTACTGCACCAAAAACGGTCATCACCCAGAAAGAGTAATTAGGTTCCACTCATACTTACAAAATCCGCTCATAAAGAGAGAAATACCTCATCATTATAAAGTGACCAGTGTTACTTTAACGAAAAGAATCACCAAAGATTGCGCGTTTTCTGGAAAGTGTACTCACCTTGCATATATGGAATACCAAAGCCACTGTGTGCTGTGGCCGACTGAAACCCAGTCCCCGGGCAGCTCCGCGGCTGCCTGCTCTCCTCCGAGGGGTGCAAATTGCCCGAGATGGCGGTACCTGATAGCGTTCAAGGCATAAGAAACACACGAGAAGAATGTGGACATTTAACACCCCTCATTCACAATGTGAAACTATTTATATCTTATAACGCTGACAATTGCTATTGGTAGTGGCGGAGCCAGCCTTGAGATGGGGGGCTGCCGCCAGTACGGGCAGCCGGAATTTTTTATTTGTTTAGTTATATTTTAAAAAAATATATAAGACTCAATCTAACGAGATAGAGCCCCCACGGTATTTATAGTCTGCCTCCGCCCCTGACGATTGGACACTCATCATTGTAAGTGCAATGATATGTTAGGATTCAACTCATCTTTACAAAATCGACTACACGTCACATTTTCTTCACGACTCGTAAATTCATTAGATTCTAGGGCAACCCAAAGATAGAGCCAAAGATCCTACCTGAAAGGGCGAAACTCATGGCGACCGCCACTTCTGAACTTCCGAGGACCCTCGGGTTCAACTTGACACTTCTCCCGCATGTTGAAGCACCTAGCGAGGTATGAACCTTGTTGAGAAGCAACCTAATACACACAACAACAGAGACAAAACCAAACTTTTATCGAGTAAAGATCCGAGTAGCCCCACAGACGCATCACTCTATGCGGTGCTTACTTGAGCAGTAGCAGGGAGACTCTTGAGCTGTTTATCCACGTTTGCTAGAGCTAACTTGAACTCTTCAATGTTCACCTCTTCTCTCTCGTTTCCGTTCGCGTCCTTGAGCAGGTCCGTGATGTCGTATAGATGCTTGTTCTGCAAATATAGCTCGACTTGAGGGTAACGGATGATGATATCTTCAACCACATCTTTGAACTCTTCTTTAGTTAGTGTCCCAGAATTGTCTTTGTCTGCAGCTTTGAATATGGCTAAGATATCCTCCTGAAACATAGACATTAGATATATGATATTGGATTCGGTTCCGGTTCCATAAATCTTGAACTTTAAGTGGCCTGCCAAAATATGGTTACGGCTATGGTTCGAAACCATGAACTGCTGGTTCTGCGATTATTGAATTTTTTATTTTTAAAAAAAATAGCCATATGAATTAGCAGTTCGGATTCGGACCGTTCGGAAATGGAACTTCCATTCCGAACCATAATTTTTAAGTTTTTTTTAGATTTTCAATTTTTTTAAATTTCCGCCGGTTCAATGGTTCAAAAATTTTGGAACTTGAACATTAAACCCACTAAGGAATGGTTCTGGTTCCGAACCGTTGAACCGATATGAATTTTTAAAATATTGAAAATCTAAAAAAAAAAACTTAAAAATTACGGTTCGGAATGGTAGTTCGAGTTCCAAACTATCCGAATTGGGACTGCTAATTCAAATGACTATTTTTTCAAAAAACTCAAAATTATAAAATTGCCGAACCAGTGGTTCACGGGTTCTGAACCATTGGTTTGGCAATTTTTTAATTCTTTGAAAAAAATATCTGTTTGAATTGGCGGTTCTGACATACAGTTAGAAACTAGATTCCGCCATTTCCAAACGTAATTTTTTTAGATTTTCAAATTGTTAAAAAGTTCCCGCCGGTTCAACGATTTGGAATTATCTGTTTAATGGCTCGAAAATTTTGGAAACTGAACCCTAAACCCATTAAAAAATGGTTCCGGTTCTGAACCGTTGAACTAGCGGGCCGGTTTCGGTTTTATTTGGCCATCACTAAGTCATATATACAAGTAACTAGACCCGAAAAAACTTCGAAAAGAAGAACTAAGATATCATCGAAGTTACCATGATTTTCTTCTGAGCCACAGTAGCACAATCACCGAGACCATACACATCATCGCACCCTTTCACTCTCAACCATTCATCGGTAGCTAGAACCTTCCGGTTGCCCTGTAAATGAACCAAACAGTTCGACTAATTTACCGTGGGAGCAAGGCTCTTGCAAAGGGATGTTTCTAAACAAAAAAATGGTAGTACCTGGCCAATTTGCTCCATGAAATCCTTCACCATTGGCCTAGTGCCAACTCCAGTCGACCACACCACCATTCCATGAGGTATTGAAACACTCTGGCCACTCGATTTCGCTTTGACATCGATCATCCTGTCCGAGACGCTCAACACGCGGTGGCCTGTCAAAACCTCAATGCCATCTCTTTGGAACTTCTCCTCAGCAAATGAACTGATCCTCTCATCATACCTGCATCATCATACGACACCTACTTCGTGAAGTCACTTCGAGTTTCGAAAACACGAAAGCAAGGATAAAAACAATCCAAGACTCTAGTTTTTCCTCAACTATCATGTGAGAGCTGCTGTTTCCATCATTTTTTTGGCTATCCTCAAGCAGATGATCATACTTACGTGTTCAGGATGTGATCACCGGACTGAATCAGAGATATCGTAACGAGGTCTTTAACCGAAGGATATATGTTAACCAAGTCTTCATAGATGAAGTCATGAAGCTCTGCAGCAAACTCTACACCAGTTGGACCACCTCCTACTATCACAAAGTGGAGGTTGATCTTCCGTTCTTCCTCAGTCAGCTCCGGTAGGACAGCTTTTTCGAAACAGTCTATTACCGCCCTTCGGATCCTTTGAGCATCTTCAACTTCCTGCATGAAGTAATATTGAGCAAATACCAAAAAAAATGCAAGAAGAAGAAGAAGAAGAAGAAATGTATCTACCTTGAGAAAATAGCAATTCTCTGAGACTCCAGGAGTGTTGAATGTGTTCACTTGTGCTCCAACTGCTACAACAAGATAATCATATTCCAACGAGAAATCGTTGTTTCCGGGCAGATTCTCGTTGACACTGGACCGGCAGATGACCTTCTTGTTCACAGCATCAATTTTGAGGCAGTCTGCTTCCCAGAATTTGATCTCTCCATTCCTCTATAGGATGTTTTTGCAGAGAAGTATTTGAGAATAGTGTTTTCAACAAGAAGAGTAAAGGTTCTACGACGAAATCATAAAGTTCAAGAACACGAAAGAATCGACTTCTTAGTATCAAGAACACAATTCCCAGTTCCCACATCAACTTTGAGGCATTCTGCTTCCCAGAATTTGATCTCTCCAGTCCTCTATTGGATGTTTTTGCAGGAGAAGCAACAACAGAGTGAAGGTTCTACGACGTAATCAAAAAGTTCAAGAACGCTAAAGAATCGAGTTCATGGTATTGAGAACACAATTCCCAGTTCCCACATCAACTTTGAGGCATTCTGCTTACCAGAACTTAATCTTTCCATTCCTCTATATCATATCTTTGCAAAAGAAATATTCAAGAATGGTGTTTTCAACAAGAGAGTGAAGGTTCTACGACGTAATCATAAAGTTCAAGAACGCGAAAGAAACAACTCCATAGCATTGAGAACACAATTCCCACATCAACTTGCAGCAATTAAATCAAGAAACTAGGACATTAGGAGTTGGTTTTAGACTTTTAGTGTACCTTTTTTACAAGATTGCGAACTGGCTCTACAATGCTTCGTGCCTCGACCGTTCCACATGTGACACTGGGTAGCAAAGGAGTGAATGCAAAGTAATTCCTAGGTGAAACCACCTGAACATCGTAGGACGAGATATCGAGATCCTTCAGGAAGCCAATGCCAGCCCATCCTGTTCCAAGCACCACAACTCGTTTCTTTTGAGCTGCTTCCTTTTGATCCAGTGCAGGACTGGATGCCCCCTTATCTGATGCAGCATCTGCATATGCAATGAGCCCTCCACCGCTGTAAAAAAGCCAGCAAACAAGGTAAAAAACTTTCTTACAGTTCCACAACACAGTAAAACATAGAGCAAAACCTCCCAGTCCCAGATTAGATCAATGCCACAAAACCCCATACAGAAATTCATCAAGTAAGAGAAAGACTCAGTGCATCAGAGAAAGCATCACAAGAATTCAAGATTTCCTATGGGTTCCAAAACAATGTGCTAGTTCTTCATTAGGTTTCACCGACAATTTTCCATACAAAAATACAAAGAAGTCAAAGATAGATATGCATTCATCATTTTTCTAAGATTATAGATTTGAGATTTAAAGAAAACTATAGAATATGGCAGAGTGATGAAGAAACTACGGAGCTAGGCCTCACCGACCATGAGTAGTTCATGATAAACAAACCAAGATTGCAAAAAAAAAAAGAAAAATATGAGGGCCAAGAATTAGGGAAAACCCAAAAACAAAAGCAGAAAAAGGGATTCATCAAGAAACACAGTAAAACTCAAATATAATCAATAAACCGAGCTGTAAACACAAAGAAAGCATAAATCAGTAGAGTCAAACAGCACCTGACTGAGGAAAGAACCAAGAGCTTGGTTGTAGTAGGATGGCTATGCAGAATCCTGTTGAAATATGAGAAAAATCTCATCTTTTTTTCTTTTTTCTCTCAGTTTTTCAGAAATGATGGCAGTGTGAAATGGATAGGAGACACCCACAACGCTCTTCACATCATATTATACTACTGAAGACATAAAAGATCAAAATTTTCCCATTTTTTGGGGCAGTTAGACAATAGAAACGTTGCCAAAGGGGTCAACATCATTCCTCTCCTGTCCGGTTAAATACTGCGTTTCATTATTCAGTCGGATAATTGAGTAGAAAAAATTAGATACAAACATGTGGGATTCTTTTATTAGTTCCAACCTCCAATAATTTCGGCGTTCACATTTATTTATCTTTCAAAAGTCATTGCAAATAAATTATGCCTATTAAAATCATTGCACCAAGCTCCTTGTGTTTCCATAAGTTCAGCAAAAAATATATGATTCATTTCTTTGCAAAAATCGAGACGTATAATTTCTGAATGTTTAAAATGTTGAATCTATATTGTTTTATTGCCATGTGAGTTTGTTTGATTGGTTCAATAATATAATTTGTTTGAAGCAGCGAACGCCATGTGGGATTTCTTGGTTAGTGTGTAATAACAAATTAACAACCAAGGACTGTCCGAAGTCAACAGTTGCAGCCAGATCTTACCCATTTCTTTTTTTTTTTTTTTTTTTTTTGAATAAGTCTACATTAATCTCACACTCACACACCCAGATGTCCCCCTGGGAGCTCGAACCTGTGACCTCTCAGTCACAGGAAAGGTGCTTTAACCATTACACCCCAAGCGAAGGAACAGATCTTACCCATTTCATTTACTCTCTCCGTCCCGCCAGAATAGGCTTACTTACCGAATTCGGCGTCCCAACTAAGTAGGTCCCTTTTAAAAAATGGCAACATTTTTACACTCAACAATAAAATATTCATTTCACTAACTCTTTCTACACTCACAACTCTTAATTTCCGTGCCGAAAAGAAAGGGGCCTATTCAGACGGGACATGAGGGAGTATTATTTTATTTTACACATCAAGATGAATGATTCACATGCATGTTTTAGATTCATTTGGACAGGACAATTAATTTGCTTTTTGATTAACTTGGAAAATTAATTTTTTTCTTAAGATATGTTCTTATTTAATATACTAAAAGCAAATAAACTGAATTATCGATTCATGATTCAAAAAGATAGTTTCATTATGGATTCTGGATTCAAAAGATGAATTCTCAATTCAGGACATGAAATATCATACAATTCTAAATCTAGTACATGATTTTGAGGTTTTGGATTTGAGAATTTTAAGATCTTTCGGATTCTAAATTGAATTTTTTTGTGATTTTTTAAGTCCTGAATTGATAATGCATCTTTCAGTTTCTAAATCGATAATTAAATCATCTATTGGTTCCTGAATTGACAATACTCCTAAAAAGAATCAAGCATGTATATAAATTATCACTTATTTTGAATCCATTTTTAGGATTTTTTTTAGTTTGTATTTATAAGAATGATTATAGATATCAATCCAATGCAATTCCATACGTTGGCCCAATTGGATTGGATTAAGGATTTATGGTCCAATAGAACTGAGACCAAAGTCCCGATAAATTGGCCCAAATAATTATATTATTAAAATCTACAAACTAATATATTAAAGATTATATTTTTAATTAAATCTTAAGCTAAATAACTTTATTTAGTATAAATTATTTTAAAATAGACAATTTAGTCTTGAAATAATATTTAATCATTATCATTTTATATGGGAACTTCTGTCTTAAAATAATTTGGGCAAATCCAATTTAAAATGTCATTGAAATTTGATAAATAAAGTATACACGGATTAGAAATTTATTCTTTATTTTTTTTTCAATTAATTTAAACTCACAAACTCATATATTCTTGAGAAATTTATTGCTTGTAATCATGAATGGGACCAAAATATCTTAAACAAAATGTCAAGAAAATATTCATTCTTTTTTTTTCATATAAATCTTCCATAGCCATTTACCTGCTCAACAAGAGGTAAAAACTGAGAGAAAAAGAAGAAGATGCAACATCCTTCACTAGGGGCACAATGATAAAATAACCTTACCTCTGATCAAGAGATCATGAACTCGACTTCGAGATACCTAAATATTATATTTAAAAAAATGCAACTGATACACAAGAAAATTTAAGAGTTAGGGCAAAAGAATTAAAGATCTCCCAAGGAGCTACACAATCATCCATGTCAGATGCCGGTAACCAGCCCATTTCGCCGCGACTCGAATCCCGATCGCCAAAGCCGCAAGTAACAGAGGAACCGGCACCTTCTCTATAGCTCCGGTGGGACTTTCTTTTGCATCTACAGAGGCGGTACGAGCGTGGTGGAAGATAGCCAAGGCAAAGTAGGAACCCATGACGATGACTCGGACCCAAGGCTCTCCGACAGCAGCTGAGACCGCGGCAAGGGGCAATGCAGACGATACATAGTCTCTCTTCTTCACAAACCTGGAAAAACAAAACAAACCCACGAGCAGCGTCCAGAAGAAGAGCTCGGAGATGTAGTTTCTAACAGCAGCAAAGCCGATTAGGCCGGCCAGCGTGAGCAGATACGGCTGGCTGTTCACGGAATCTGGGGAAGCGGTCTCAGCGACAGCGAGTACAGCAGATGTCAGCATGATGATCAGTGTCAGCTCTGGGATCGGAGCGTATGCAACTATCCGGGAGTAAGAAGACCGAATGCTGTAGAATGTTGTCTCAACGAGGCGTATTATGGACGTGACAGGATCTCCGATGAAGTGGAATACGAAGGCCAGCAGAAGTTTCGAGATGTATCCCAGGAGTTCACCGATAGCCCCGAGAGTGTTTCTCCAGTTAGAAAATTCCCACAAGACTGTTCTCCAAGCATACAGCATGAATGCTAGCACTGGAAATGCATGGAGAGATGTAATCAATGGCAGGCAAGATGTAAACTCATTGAAAACGCGAGTAATCCGTGACACGAAGTTAGAGAAAGCATCGAAACTAAATATTTCTTCTTCCCTGTATCCGAGTTTCAGTACCATTGCATGAATATTGATATGATTTTGCAAGTGAGAACAGCAATTCAACACAGAAATCGAACAAGAAATCACAGAAACGCAAAACAACAATTTTAACGTGGTTCGGCCAATGAGCCTACATCCACGGAGGGTTCCAAGTGATTTTATTTGAGTTTGTGTATGTGTACAAAACAGCAGGCTGTATCTCTCAACTTCACAGAAAACTAAGCTCACATCAATGGCGATTCTCTCTTCTCTCTCCCTGTCTGTGAAAACTCAGTAAAAGAAAGAAGATAAGCTTTGTTATTTGACCTAACAAACTCAACAACTTCAGCCACTCACAACATGACATGTGGCAGCCTCAAACTAATACCAATTGACATTTCTACAAGTGAAAAAACCAGATTTTAACTTCCACAGTCAAAACCACAAACACTCGAATGCACCTTATTCCTCCACAACCAGCTTCTGCATGCAAGAACACCAATGCTTTCACACATCAAATATAGAATAGAAAATACGCCTCACAGTATGCCGTAGACACTCTTGCACAGAGGTGAAGTGATAGAAGAAACATCAAATATAGAAAACTTTCCAGGAATAGAGGTCTCAGTTCATGAAATTCGGTCTTATAGAGTAAGTCAATGCCTACGGTTTACCATCTGCAGCAGTTCATGCATTAAAGGAATTTGCTTAGACAAAAGAGTGTCGATTACATGGAATTAAAAGTTCGTCGCTATAACTCAAA
Source organism: Plectranthus barbatus (assembly GCA_026898455.1). Lineage (NCBI taxonomy): Eukaryota > Viridiplantae > Streptophyta > Magnoliopsida > Lamiales > Lamiaceae > Plectranthus > Plectranthus barbatus. The sequence continues at coordinate 92,657 of JAPKLW010002100.1, forward strand.
GACCCTTACAGCTTCCACCCTACAAACTCCAAATTTTTTGTCTGAAGAATTTTACCTAAATGCAGGATTCAATATTTAATCCTTTAAAGACTTCAAACTCAGTTCTATGACCTAGGACAGTTGCTTACCCAAAAGGCATCCAAAAACCAAGAGAGTTGTTTAACTTTACACTCTTATGAAATTCAAACCATCTAAAAACTCGAATCAGTGGGGCCGGGGCAGATAACAATTAACAAGAAACTGAAGAGGCCTTATTTTGGCTATCCTTGGAGCAGTAAATCAACCTTCTAGTCCATAAGCAGGTTTCATTTTGAAGAGGGCAACCAACTCTGCTGTAGGAATAGCAAAAATAAGACTAGCTTTGTACGCAACTCGTTTGCATTAGCTCCCCCATTCAATTTGCATAAGGAGGATCTTTAAATCATCATAAAATGGATTGTGTGTCAAACTCTAGAAATGTAGGAGTCTTGAAGTGTCAAACTATTATTTTTAAGCAAACTCGATAGAATCTCATGATCAAATCCCACACTGCAAATTTCAATTTGGAGAGGTAAAGGTAAGGAAGGGTCAAAGGAAAAGGAAAACTATCCATTGCAGATAACAGAAAGGGCCAAATTATCATTGCATAAAAAGCCTCATTAACCCAATAATGCACTATCAAACACATTTGCTAATAACCAATTAGTCATGAATTCGAGACAAAAAGGAAAATCATGAATTGCAAAAGAGAGACGCTCACAAAATGCTACAAAAAATCCTTATTTCAAGCTCAATGAAACAAAGCAACAATAACCATAACTACATCAACTCAAAAATTATCAAACCAATTCAACAACACATATTAGCGGCAAAACCACGAAAATCCAAGCATACCAATGAACAAAGGCCACCAGACAGGCTTATCAGGAACTTCCTTCGTCAAATATCTGAATCTTTCCGGCATGCTGCTTTCCCCACGAGCCGCCATTTCTTCTTTCTCATTGTTACCACCGGGAGCGCTTTCATTTTGAGCTTTAGCCACAAACCCACCAGCATTTACAGAATATAAATTAAAAGATTTATTGAATGGGCCGTAAAAACTGTGAGAAACTCTCAAAGGTTTGGCCTTTTTAGCTAGTGAAGTGTATATGAACGGAAATGAGTTGTTGCTGTGATGCGATCGAGAGGGAGTCTCATGTGGGGTGAATTTTATTGGGGTTTTGGAGTAGAGAGTTGAGAGCGTAATCGACATGATTGAAGGGTGTTGGAATTCAGCAAGTGCAGAATTTCGCCATTGATGATTCAGCAACGACGATGGAGGATAGGGGTTTTGGCCGAACCGGTAAGGGTTTGGTTATGGTTTCAGGCTTTCTCATTTTTACCCTTTGGCTTTATTTTTTGTTCAAATCAATTTAAATTTCTCACTTTTAATTTTTCAATTATTAATATTGTTGATTGTCTAGTGAAAGTATATAATATTGGTATTAAAAATTGCTAAATAAATTATTTATTAAAATGCTTTTATCACATATTCATATGTCAGCATTTTGTTGGGTTATATATGATGGAAATATTAGTATGATATGTATTGATAATGCCATTTATAAGAAAGTATTTTATTTAATAACATAAGACTTGGATGAGTTTAATTAATTCATTATTATTGAAAAAAACTTAGTCCTAAATTTGATTAGTATAAAAAAAGAGTTCAATTCTATATCCAAAACAATCAAAATCACAAATAACCATATTAATAACATACTTAAATTATCGTGCTCGGTCGAATGTAGATAATTTGACCAGGACGGATTGAATATATGGTATGCCCAATATTACTATATTACCCCTATTTTTTAAAAAATCTATATAATCTCTACAAAATTTTAGGGAATTTCTCCAAAAGTTGTTCTAAATGTCTAATAAAAAAAATAAGTTTAAGAAATGGATTTATCGTAATCGATTATGCTTGTGTATAGGTTCCAAAACAGGATAAAAAATGAACTTCATTATATTTTTAAGTATATAATGAATGCTTTTATAAATGTGAATTTTTACGCCTTTTAGTTTGTTTTAATTATTTAATTGAAAAAAATGATAGTTTGTATTAAAATTTTAAAAAGCATATATAATCTGTTAAGGTCTATTTAATATTTAGGGGTCTAGTAATTGAAAAACTATTTAATATAATCAGTTGAGGTCTAGTAATTTAAATGTGTGTATATGTATATATATATTATAAATATTAATGAAAAAAATATGTATACTATATAAATATAATTTTTTAGGGGTGACAATTTTGTGAATAAGATTTCAAATTAGTTTATAAATTTAAAAAGCATGCATATATTAAATATATATCATATTTGAGCTAAAAATATATATTCCATATAGTCTAATCAAAACTCTTTTAATTGGAAATATATTAAATAATTAGGTTAGACAGATTAAAACACATGAACAAACTAACACAGTTTTAGATAGGAAAATCAATTAGAAGAAACCAATGAACTTAATTAAATGGTTTATTTGACTTTTACATTGATTCCTTCAAATCCTCATTTGACTTTAAATGATTTCTCATATTCATAGTTAGTGGATTATATATGTTGGGACAGTTTGAAGTAAAAACTAAGTAATGTGTATGGTTTGAAAATCACAATTTAAGAATTTATATTGAATTAAAAAATAATCTTAAATATGAAAATATACTTTTTTCAATATTTTTAGATTTCTTTAAATCAATAAATTGGATAAGAAGATAGATAGGGTTGTGCATGGTTTAATCAAAATCAGTCAAACCGGCCAAATCAAATTAATTTGATCGATTTGACTGGTTTAAAAAAAATAATTAATTGGATTGATTTGAAAAATCTCAAATCTGATTAGACCGACAATTTGATTGATTAAACGGATTGTTTCGATAGGGCTAGCCATATACATAGAATTATGATAATAAAATATTATTTTACATAAAACTAAAATATCGGTTTTATCGATATAGATGTTTAATGTTTGCATTCTTTCGAATTGCTACCTTATAAATAACTTATATTTCATTATTTCTTGCAATCGCAATATTATTTATTTATTGCTTATATCTTATTTATAATTACTGACAAGCGAAATATATTTATATTTATATTTTTGTAGTATTATTTCATTAATTAAACTAATATATAAATTTCATTCTTTGCATTATTATTGAATAATCTTTTCAAACTATTTAAACGGATCGAACCAAACCGTTTTAATATGGTTTGGCCGATTCAGTTTGAAATAATTATTTGACTGTTTTGGTTTGTGAAAAATTCAAACCGTAAATATTAGTCTGTAAAAAATTTAAATCGTAACCGTGTACATCTCTAACTATAAAGCACATCCTTTATATACATACATAATTATGAGTGGAAATAGGTCAAATTTGTTCTATAAGTTTCAACTTATTTTAAATGAAATATGTTCAAATCTGGTCTATTATCTGTAAAACTTTTTATACAAGCTTATACGGTTTATTTAATATTTATAATATATATTTTAAAATTATAAATATATTATATAATTTTGTCATATTTTGCCTATATAATATAGTGCATAGTTTTAACCGAACCCACTTAATTTAATAAATAAGGTGTTAATAATATCTTAAGCTATTTGCACGCCTCTCTCTCTCTCTCTCTCTCTCTCTCTCTGAAACATACAAACGGCGCCGGCGTTTTGTTCTTTCATTTCTGGCTTAACAGCTCCACAGTTGTAAGGATCGTTAATACTTTAGTTGTTTTGATCCTAAGCTTGCATCTTTCTAGTGGGAAAGGGCGATATCAAGATTTTTGTTTGTTGTGATTGTTTGGGATTTTTTTGTCGTTGAAAAGATTGAATCTTGGAGCAAAACCAATTTTGCTTCTTCATTGTAGACTTTTTTAGTGTAGTTATTTATGGGTGATGAATCTAAGCTCTAAGAGAAAGAGTTGCTGGGAGGTAGACGGTTTACTTTGAGGGAGAATGCTATTTTGGCGATTTACATTTGAGTTAAGTTAAATTTAAGCTTAATCTGTTTCTCTAATTTTTCATTTTTTATGTATTGATTTATGGGCATTCAAGAACCCTTATTTTGTCAACCGTTTTTGCATATGAAGGGCAGAAGGGGGCCCTAAAAAGGAATAGCCTTTTTATTTTGTCGGTGGAGATTTGGGAATCTTGAAGCTGTAGCCCTATTAATTAACTGTATAGCGTTTTCCATTGAAGAAGAGAGCTTTGAGATACATAGGGTGTAACTATTTAAGAAAAAGTTGATTATTTTTTGCTTGAAAAAAAAAATTTGAGAGCATAGGTATTGACTATTGAGTATGAGGAAAAATGGTAATCCTCATTCAGGTAGGATATTTAGTGATAGAAGGTGGAAAATACCATTCTTTGTGAATTTGCTTGTGTTGATCACTCTATCTACCGGCACCATTTTCGGATTATATTCATCACAGTTTGAGCAAGATCAGTTGCAATTCGATGCTAAGTCATTTGATGATGGTGAGGAGTTGGAGGGGTATTTCTTAGAAACTGATTTAAGGAAGTCCTTTGGATTGGTGGAAGTTGCTGATGTAGAGCCTCCGAGATTTGCTTATCTGATTTCCGGAACAAAAGGTGATAGCCAGAGGATGTTGAGGACATTGCAAGCTGTGTATCATCCCAGGAATCAGTACATTCTTCACATGGATCTCGAGGCTCCACCGAAAGAGAGGTTGAATTTGACAATGTCGGTGAAGAATGATCCGACGTTCAGTGAGGTGGAGAATGTGCGTGTAATGGCTCAATCGAATTTGGTGACGTACAAAGGTCCTACCATGATCGCTTGTACGCTCCAAGCTATAGCAATTCTGCTGAAGGAGAGCTTGAAGTGGGATTGGTTTATTAATTTGAGCGCTTCGGATTATCCTCTTGTGAGTCAGGATGGTCAGTTCCCTGCTTCTCGTATGCCTAATTTCGTAATCTACCTTTTGTATTATATATGCTCAATCTTGGTTGCTTTGTGATATCGCAATAATGAACGGTACAAAAAGGAGACGTATTGACATATGATGATGCTAACTCGAGCTCACACTCGAGTATGATATGTATGTTTTAGAATTGCCTCACTATTTATTGCAATGTAGCTGGATCTAGGAAGTCGACACCGTGATTATGAAATGTAGATATGTTGAGAAGTCATTTGTTTTATGAATTTCTCACTGATGCAACTTTCACTAGTCATTTGTTTGCTCTTTAAGTTATCTTTTCGGTTAATTTATCCATATATGAACATTGGCTTGGAGTCTTAGTTTTTGTGTTTCTCTAGATGCAAACGGAGTTTAAATTACTCGAATATTTTGAGACCATTCTTGGTTTTCTGTTTCATTGAGAGTTCACATCAGTCATGAGATGATTCATTTCATACTTCATTACTCCCTTCACCTACTACCTAAACTTGTGACTCAAAATAGAGCCTGATTTTGTGAAAAATGTCGAAGATCTAAGAATTTTCCGACATTTAAAAGCATAGCACCATTTTTGTGAGTCTCTGTTAACTAGCCTTCCTCGACTCGGAACATTCTTGTATATGATTTCGTAAATGCTAATGATGCACATATCTTACCTCCTGATTAAGTGAGACACTATCTACGATTTCCATAGCTAGTTGTTTGTTATCTGATTTTGTTGATAATATTAATCTTGGTGAGTTGTCGTGCTTTTCGTTGTGCAGATCTGCTTTATGTTTTCTCGAATCTGTCCCGAAATCTCAACTTTATCGAGCATACAGAGATCTATGGCTGGAAGCTGTAAGTAACTAGACTCTTGAGAAATGCCTATTAGTGTTATAAGTTTGATACAACTCAAAAAAAAATGACTTTGGTTGTCAAAATCTTTTTCAGGAACCAGAGAGCAAAGCCGATCATAATCGATCCAGGTCTGTACTTGTCGAAAAAATCTGATCTTGCCGTGACTACTCAACGCCGCTCTCTCCCTTCATCTTTTAAGCTGTTTACCGGTGCGTTTTCTTCCCATGTTGATGAGGTTTATTGGTAGAGCAGACTTCACTCCATTTGTATCGAACGCTTCCTTAAACACGAAAAAGTTTGGCTATTTTCTTTCCTTCATAGACCAGCAACATGTGACATTCAAACTGTCATCTTTAGGAGTGTGCAAAATCGAACCGAAACCGAACCAAACCGGCGGTTTCTGTCGATTTTTTAGTGCATTCGGTTTCGGTTCAGTCTGGAATTTTTAGAGTCTTCGGTTTTTGGTTCGATTTGGTTTTTAAGGCTTCTGTTCGGTTTTTAAACCAAACCGAACCGAACATGTATTATATATATAATTTTTATATTTATTTATATAATTTAAATGTAAAAACAATAAAACATATAAAATACCTAAATACATAAGTATTTTATACTAATGTGCAGGAAATTTCGGTTAAAACCTAAATCGAAACTGCCGGTTTGGTTTGGTTAAAACCGCCAAACCAAACCAAAACCGCCTATTCGGTGCGGTTCAGTTTGTACAATATTAGCGGTTCAGTTCGGTCAGAATTTTGGAAAAGTTCGGTTTAGCAGTTTGGGCGGTTCGGTTCGATTTTTAGACTGAACCGACCGTTGCTCACCCCCAGTCATCTTGAACTACAAAAGCTGTCTCAAGTCTGATATCTGAATTCTCCATTTTGCTTCTTCTACAGGATCAGCTTGGGTGGTTCTAACCCGGTCGTTCGTCGAATACTGCATCTGGGGCTGGGACAACCTCCCCCGGACGATCCTCATGTACTACACGAACTTCGTTTCATCTCCAGAAGGCTACTTCCACACAGTCATCTGCAACACCGAAGCGTTTAAGCATACTGCGATAAGCCATGACCTCCACTACATCGCGTGGGACACTCCCCCGAAGCAGCACCCGAGAGTTTTAACTATCAAGGACTTCAACAAGATGATGAACAGCAGCTCCCCTTTTGCCAGGAAGTTCCACAAGGACGATCCAGTTCTTGACAAGATTGACAGAGAGTTGCTCGGTCGAACAAACCGTTTTGCTCCGGGTGCCTGGTGCATAGGCTCCTCGGAAGGTGGGAGCGATCCTTGCTCAATACGGGGCGATGATTCGGTGCTGAACCCCGGTCCTGGTGCTCGGAGGTTGCGGGAGCTTGTCAAGACATTGTTGTCTGAAGATTTTCGTAGCATGCAGTGTTCGACGCGAGGATGAGAAGCTGCTTGCAATTTTTCAAAGCAAAGTAGTGATTCTCTCTCTAACAGGTGAAAGTTGAAAAAAAATGTACATTTATATATGTCGATAGAATCTCTACAATGTAGAATTTTGTTTTCCTTTCTAAGAAATGCATTTTCTGCTTCTTGATGCAATATATATTTCAATCTTGTATTCCAATTCTGTGATCAAGAAGTCGTGAGTTAGGGGTGAACAAAACCAAACTGTAACTGCCAAATCGAACTGAATCAGTGGTTTCGGTTTGTCTTTTTTAGTGGATTCGATTTTGGTTTAGTCTGAACTTTTTAGAGTTCTTGGTTCGGTTTTTAAGGCTTCGGTTCGGTATATATATTTTATATTTATTTATATAATTTAAATATAAAAATAATAAAACATATAAAATTATATTATAACATCTTTATTTTATTTTAAATCTCTAAATTAAAATACCTAATATATTAAAAAACATGTTTAATTCAAATATTTTATAAAAATGTCCAGGAAGTTGTGGAAAATCGAAACCTAAACCGCAGTTTGGTTAAAACTGTAAAATCGAACCAAAACTGCATATTCGATGCAGTTCGGTTTCGATTCAGTTTGTGCAATATTAACAGTTCTGTTCGGTATGGATTATGAAAAAGTTCGGTTTGGTGGTTTCGGCAATTTGGTTCGGTTTTCAGACCAAACTGACTGTTGCTCACCCCTATCTTGAGTTTAAGACATTTAGGGAGAATGCGAATCCACTGTAATAAATATATGTAGCAATAATTCTTGGACAGACCCCAGAAACTACATGCTGCAACCTCAACATTATATTACAACCAAGAACTCAACAATGTCGGATAACTAAACATCAAGGGCTAATCAAGCCACTTACCCTGCCTGCATATAGTTACTTCTAATCATCCCAGTGTGCAAAACAATTGGCATCAAAACCCGGTTTTCCGATGCAGAGCTCGAACTCGAAACTAATGGAAGTTGCATTGCTGCAGCAGAGGATGGCCGTAGTCGACGTACTTATCCCAGAGTGGTTTGTACTTCTCCATTCCTATCTTCAACCAAGGCTTCGAGTTGCCATTGAAGTGCAGCACTGCTCCCTTCTCGATCACCTGCGCGTCGACGTTCGTGTAGCCCAAACCCAGCACGTGCCACGACGGGCTCAGAGGTTCGGTTAATCCGTAGAAGGTTAGCAAACCTGGAGGGAGAGTGCCGAGCTTCCACAGAGTCCGGTCCACGTTCTTTTCCTGCCAGTAGTGGTAGATGCCCGTGACGTTCCTCCTCCTCCACTCGACTAGATCGAAAACATTCATCCCGAATGCCCAGCCGCAGGCATCGGGGTCGAAATGCTCGCGTATGAGCGGGTGGGAGTAGTTCAAGTACTTGTGGTACCTGTGGAATGTTTCCATGCACGTCTCCACTGCGCCATTGACGTTGCCGTTGAGGTTTAGAGAGAACAGAGGCGAAAGATCTTTCTGCACGACGACATCGTCGTCGAGAAACACCACCTTCTTCAGTGCAGGGAATACTTCTGGAATGTAGAACCTGAGGTGGTTGAGCATGGACAAGTATTTCGGGTTCCTGAACTTGATCGGAGTCCGGTTATCGCCACCACTCCCGGAGAAGTAGTAGCTCTGGGTTTCGGAGTCTTGGAGCTGTTTCAGAACCGGAACATAGGAAGCATTCAACCAGCTGAAGTCTTCAATCTTCTGAACATCCACAGTCACTCCTCCGAAAGTATTCACCGTGAACCACGCTTTCATCGCCGCATAATTGACTTCATCAGTCACGAGGTGGAACATAACGTTTTCGGGTTTTTTAGAATTCAAAGCTGTCGAGTTCACGACGACTGAAGTAGCAAGGATGTTGTCGGAGAAGACACAGAAATGAAACAAGCTGTTATCACTGAGCTTCAAAGCAGTTTGCCGGTTTTCTTTCAGCTTCCTCTGCAGATGCGCATTCCTAAACCATTCACCCGTCAACCGCACGCCAAGACAGTACAAACTCTTCGGGACTTCTTCGGCTGCTATTTGCCCATACTTCGCACTCTTCTCGTTGATCGAGCTCGTTTGCTCCTCGAGACCCTGGATCTTGGCCTTTAGTTTCATGATCATGGTAGCACTGTCATAATGAAGCTGCTGAGCCTGGAAGAGCAGAAGTGCCATATCACGAACAGCGGTTTCTGATTCGCTAGTTGTCAGTGGAGTTCTTCTCAAGGCAGCATTCGATAGGAGTATTTGCGATATACGAATCTGAGCACTGAGTTCCCATGCAAACTGCAGGTTGTTGCTTTCTTTTGCAATCACAAGAAATCCCTTTGCCAGAGAGATTTGGTCATTCAGTTGCCTTGTCACAGAATCAGGACTCAACATTTCGTCGGTAATGTTGAGGCCTTCCATTAATTTTTCGTGTCTAGGGGATCTCTGCATAGCATCAAAACAATGACTTCAGATTTGCAACAGAAATGACAGTAAATTACACAACACAAAATCGATCGACTTTCCAACTAGTATGCTATTGCTATTCAAGAAGAAAAAGATTTGCTTTAATCAGACAAAATTCATATGAAAATAGTTAAAGGTTTTGAGATGTAGAAAGTTTTAGGCAAGCTGAATGGGCAGAGTAAAGCACAAAACTAAGATTCTGACCATCAACAACCACATTCAACAGTTAGCTAGCTACATTGACGTTTGAAACCATAAATTGCTTATTAACAGAGCCAGCTCATGTTGAGGAGCCGATCATCGGATCAGGTGACAAGACGTAAAACCAGAATGGAACATCATTACTGTTCTTAACTTTGTCTCAAATCAATCATATATTCCTTTAAGCTAATCTCCTCATTAAGAACACTAATCAATCATAAACATACAGCCCAAAACTGTTTTTGCATGCTTCTCTTAACAACAATAATCACTGATTGCGCGGCTTTCCTTGAGTAGCTACTTTGTACCTTCTATCCTCACTCAAAGGATTTTATTCAAAAAAGTGCAGGTGATGTCATTTGCTAACCTCCAACTAGACCTATGCAGTATAGTTCTGCTCTGTATATACCCTGACTTGACCTCTCAAGAACTTAGCCTCTTGAAATCTGAGAATACGTACTCTGATATCGTATTACATGCTATATTTGGCTACACAGATTTTTACAGAGGATAATTAAAGTGACAATCTGTAGAACCATAATTAGTTGAATCCTGCCCCAGGATCAGCATTGGCCAGAAACAGGTGAACTAAACCACATGTTTCAATAAATAGTTAGTTTATTGCATGCTTCAAAAAGAGAGTAAAACTCAACAAGACGCCGGATGATAACTATGCGACACATATAAAGGTTGTATTGAACATCCCGAAATCTTAGAAAGGACGCAAGACACCAAACAAACTATTTAGTCAAATGGTGATGGAGCACTCTCCCTAAGAATTTTAAATGGCCACAGTTTTCCATCATAATGCTATAAGTAGATTTCTATAAATTTTCTTCAGTCCATCATCCCTTGGTTATAATTCTTTCTTTAGTGTTCGAGAAAGTTCTGTTTGACCTCCATTCTGGCTTCCATCATGCAAGGGAAATAATTCAATGTTGGATATGAAGGAATTTACATATAAAAAAATCACAGCATAAGTTGGAGAACAAACTTCAAGGTGAAACAAAGTGTATATGCATAGAGGGATCTCACCATCTGGAAATTAAGGAAGTATTAAGAGATTTGAATTTATCTTCATGCCTTTCCTTATATCTTTCAAAGATGTTTACCGGCTTTCATATCCATTAAGATAACTCGTCTCATATGGTTGCCATTACACTGCTACTACCTGAAGATTGATTTAGTCCAGCAAGTACTAATGCATCTTTTACTCAACTGCTCGGCAATTCTCACTCCATATCACTAGACAATCACCCTAACTGCTTATTCTAGATTGCAGCAAACAACCAGTCTTCCTAATGAAAAAATTGACTCGTCCCCCCTTTTTATATCTCATCGACCATTTGATATACAAAAACCATTTTTCTAGAACAACTTCTCCTTAGATTATTTGAAAAATACAGTAGGGAAATATGTCCTAATAAGACGGTATTGCTCTCAGTAGACACCGAATCACCAATAAAATGCGATGGACCAAGTATCACTTCAATATTAAATTTTAAAACTAAATATCCAATCACCATAATCATGTAGCATTACAGAAACTGCAGTTCTTTCAACATCAATACAACATATTGTCATCTATACAGTAGCCGGTAGCATTAAAACATTACCATTCTTAGAATCTAACTATTAACTTCGAAGGATAAAGTTTTCCCAGAACTAACTGAATAAAAGGCTAAAACCTAGTGCAAGTGATTCCACAAACACTGCCTCATTCATCCAGCATTCATCATGAAAAAGTATTCTAGCTGGTTAAAATCAGATAGTAACACAGATATGCAGTCCAAGCAACCAACAACAGTTAAAGGCTTCAACTTTATACAAACAATTGCTTTAGCATCAGCAAAAATACTCTCTACACATTTTCACGATCTTGAATCTACTTCAGGAATTGAATAACCAATGATGTTTTTCAGTAATTCACATCAAATGCCATGAGCCCATGCTACTAATGAAAGCAACCCATCAAAGAAAAACCACAAAAACACTCACTGCTACTAATCAAAGCTCCAAATCACTACGCAGAAAACAAAACAAAAATAAAACACTAACACACGTAGATTAGTCTCGAGTTGAGCGTAGAGAATCGGATCGACAAAATACCTTAGTATAAACCAATCTCGAAGTGGGATGCTGATTCTCGCGGCTCAACATCACAATGAAGAGCAGAGCCACCAATCCACAAACAGTTAACCATACCACATTCGGAATCTTCCGCCTCACCGGCCGCCGGAATTCCGGACCTCGCCGCCGCATTTAGTCGGCGCGAAAAGCAAAATCGGGAAATGTCTTAAAAAAACAATCAAATTGCGACTCCGGCAACTCGAGATTAATGAATCGCAGCTTAATCTGAACTGGGCCTCAAAATTTTCGCGAGATTAAGGCAAAGAATCAGCGCGAACTGCTGCGGTAATGGGAAGTAGAGAGTTACTGCGGCGGAGAGATCTCAGTTGGTTTTATGTAAAAGAAATATACATAAAAACAAGAGAAAGAAAAGAGGGCGTGGAAAATTGAAGAGACACAAAATAAAGCATTAAACTTTGTTAGCTGTCTTATCATCCCACCATGAACGTGAGCCAATTTCATGGCGATTGATTACTCGACATCAAGAATTAGAGCTGATGAAATTTGGAGTTTTTTTTTTTATAAATAAAATATAAAAAAGAGTAAAATATCATGTAGGTTTTAAGACATGGGATGAAAACCTTTAATTTCATTACATCAGATTAAATCCCCTTTAGATAAGAGTTATCTCGGTCAAAGAATAAAAAAAAAAGCTTTAATAATTACCGAGCACGAGTTAATATGTCCACGAGTTATATAAAATTATGATATGTTAAAAATAACAACTTTATAAGGGAAGTATTTGTGATGTGGAATGAAGTAAATTGAAACATGTGCAACTTATTTTTATTTTTAATCTCTCTAATGTAAGAATTTGACAAATCATAATTTACATGTTTTTTTTAGGCAAACTTTCGTATGAGACGATCTCATTATTTTTATTGTGAGACGAATTTAATGATATATTTAATTTATTGAAATAGTGTATTTCTTTATTGTAAATGATATATTTCTTTGTTGTAAATAATGCAGTTAGCATATTAAAAATAAAACAATATATTTAACTTTCTGAAATGATGTTTTAAGATTTGTCTTATAATAAATAATGGTGAGACGTCTCGGAAGACCAACTCTTCTTTTATTTTCTTTATTTAGTCCTTAGATATTTCAAATGTTAAATAAATTTAAATAAATACTTACAGTAGAAAATAGAAAAAGAGAATTGATTTTTGTGATTTAATGAATGTCGGTGGTAATATTATGTGTGGGTTTATTTTTATTTTTATTTTTGAATAAATGTATATTAATCTTAAACTCGCACACACTCACACACCCAAATGTACCCCTGAGAGCTCGAACCTATGACCTCTCAGTCACAGACAAGGTGCTTTAACCACTACATCCCGAACGAAGGAACATATGGATACTTTAATCACACAAAAACTCATTTTGAATTTGAAATAATGAAATAATACCTTAATCGAATTGGATACGATATTAATTAACAAAACTAAAAAAATTATTATTTTTAATTTTTATTGTGTTTATTGAATCTGATTTCTATAGAATCAATAAATTTTTATCATGATTGAATCATTATCATTTATATTTAAACTTAACATATCATAGAATATACTATAACTTTAGCCTTTATGGATCATATCACTAATAAATTAACATAATAAAAATTTGATCACCCAAGAATTGTCACAAACAATCATCACTTGTATATAATATAAATAAATGATTTGCTACATAAGAGCAAATTGATTATTTGAAAAAAACTTATTGCCTAGGTTGTGTATGAGAAGAAATGATAAAGTGATAGAAATTTTAAAAATAATTATATTTATATTGTTCGAGATGCTTGAATAATATTAGAATGTGAATAATATGAGGAATATGGATCATTTGCAGTGCAATTTAGCACTGCAGGACTTGCGGTGCATGAAACGGCGCCGTTTGAATATATTTTTTTTCCTTCTTTTGTTTGTTTAATATTTAATCATTTTCTATGTGATTATGTGTAATAGTTTTGTTGCTTACTTTTTTTTCCTTTATCTTAATTATGAAATAAATAACATTAGTTTATATAAAATGAAATTATGATATAAGTAATACATAATTAAAGTAATTAATTGAAAATTGTATTTCCATAAAAAATCATGAAATAATTAGCTATAAAAATTAAGTAATTAACAAAGAATCTTAAAACTAAAATTATCAAAAATTTATAAGTGATACCATAATGGATAAATAATAATTAAATTCACAACAAAAACAAAGAGAATAAAAAAGAAAATGAAATGAGACATTTTCTAAAACAAAATTAAAATTAAAAATAAGTAAAACGGTGCCGTTTGATGGTACTTCAGGGCCTGCCTGTCGTGCTAAGTTGCATTGCAGAGGATCCGCGTCCGAATACCGGTCATTTATTGCATTTTGCCGATATTAAGTTACATGGCAAATACCCATTAAGTTTAGAAAATTTTGAACAGTATGATTTAAATAAAATTAATTCACTTATCACTATTTGATATTTTTTATATTACAACAAATTGTATCATCAATTCTATTATGCCAATAAAAAAAATGATTAACATAATATTTGTCAAAATATATAAAATATGCATTATTGAAAATAAAAGTATGAAATAAATCACGAATAAGATTAATAAAAATATATATTTTATTAAAAATGAAAAAAAGTCACCATATAATTACTTTCCATAATTATTTTGTTCCAAAATATAAAAATATAGAGCCTTTTTTTTATTGTCATGATTTTCTATACAATCATCGAATTATCTCCATAATAACATTTATTTCTATATTAGATGGATTTTGTCAATTTCTTTCTATAATCTTCTATGATTATTTTAGGAAGTTTAGGAAGTTTTAGTGTTTTGCTTTTATAAATAAGTACATATATATATATATATTAATATAAGAAATTTTTGTGCAACAATTGCCTATATATATATATGCAGGGTTTTCTTCTTTCTTACAACAAAAAACAATGTCGGACTATTTGCCGGCGGATCTCTGGAGCGAAATCCTCCAAAATCTGCCGGTGAAATCCATAATCCGCTGCACCACCGTCTGCAAATCATGGAAGTCCCTCATCACAAGCCGGAATTTCATCTACAGCCATCTCTCCCGCCCTAAAAATCAATCCATTCTCCGTCGTTTCGACAAACTCGACAAGCACGAGCACTACTGCCTGCTCGAGTTCACCGGAAAGAACGGGTCTTTTGTAATAAAACCTTCCTCGGACTTAAAATTCCCCTTGAAATCCCAAATTGGGTATTACAGAGTGGTGGGTTCTTGCCACGGCATCGTCTGCGTAACCGACGATTTCTTCTCGCCTTCTCCGCCGACCATCAATTTATGGAACCCCTCCGTTAGGAACCGCGTAGTTCTGCCGCCGGCAATCAACAATCCGAAGGGAAACCACGTCGCCATCCTCGGGGTTGGAGTCGTGAATCACGTGTACAAGGTTGTCCGCCTCGTTTACTGCCGGAAGCCGCAGCCGGAAGATTACGGTTTTCTTGTTCCGCCGCAGGCGGAGATCTTCGCGCTTGGGAATGGGGCGGAGGAAGGGTGGAGAAGTGTTGCTGCATTTGATGTCAAGCTCCGGATTGTTGAATTCATGTGGTGGCAAGTGTTGCTGCAGGGGATCGTGCATTGGCTTGGCTATGAACCGATTACTCACATGAGCTGCCGCAGCTCGATTCTGACGTTTGATATGAGCGAGGAGGTGTTTGGCGAGGTGTTGCTGCCGGATGTGTTGGCGAAGCAAGCTGTGACCAATATGTGTCTCTACAAGATTGAGGGATCCCTTGCTGTGGTGATATCTAGTGATCGTCGAGACATTGAGGCTATTGATGTTTGGGTTATGAAGGAGTATGGCGTGAAGGAGTCTTGGGCGAAGTTATATCGGATTGATTTGGCCGAAGGGTTCGAGAGAGTGATTGCGTTCAAGAATGGTGAAGCTTTCCTGTGTTACCAGGGGCTGGACTTGGTTTCGTACAATCTAGAGACCGGGAAGGTTAAGCGCCTCGGGATCTTTGGAACCCCGAGATCGTTCTTTATCGATGATCATGTGGAAAGCCTTCTCTTGCTCAAAGGAATTGGTGTACCTGCTGCGGAGGAAATTGGGGAATCATTGGAGGGGTTGAGTTTAGGTGGCTGTTGAAGTGTTTCTAATGAAAATATGAAGAATGAGTAGAGGTAATATAGCTGTTGGAAGAGAGTTGATGGATGGGAGAGGCAAGACTTTTAATTCTCTGAATATTTCTCTTTTTTTTTCTTTTTTTTTCCTTCAAAATTTGGCATAGTTAACTAGTTCTCTGTTTCTTTGATATGATGATGATAATTATGTGGAATGATTTTGACTTCTGATATATGCTCTGATTTTGAGAAACATTAGTCTCTTTCTTGTATATTGTTTATGACTTTATATATATAGGCCTAGTTTCTTGGCTTGTTGCTTCTTTGGTTTAAGCTTAGTTTGAATTTGACATTGAAAAATAGAAACTCTTAAAATACGTTGAAGTTGTAGTTACTTTTGGAACTTTTTTTATGAAACAATGCATGTCTAGAAACACCGGGAGTCGAAAAGTTATGAACCATTTGAAAACCGGGCTAAATGGGCTGGGTTAAATGGGTTGATTCGGTTGGGTTACGGATTGACCAGTCGGGCCAAGTAAATATAAAATAAATACCAATTTTTAAATAATGAAAAATATATAAAAAGTAGATATTTTTTTCAATTCGTCCCCTCTCAGTCAATAACAAAGGCTAATATATTTGTTATTAAGTGTTTAAATTATGTAATAGCATTATTATATTCTAATAATTTTTTTTTTAATAGATGATAGAATATGGTGAGGATTGTGAAGCTGATGAAGAATGGTCAAATGTTGTTAATGTTTATTTGAGAAGTAATTTGAAAATTTTGTTTTGTTTATTAAGTTTGGTTATGTTTTATTTTTGAAAGCTGATAAAACAAAATTTACAGAATTTTTTTTTGTAAAAATGTCAGCTCAATTAACCCGACAGGTTAGCTCGAAAATCGAAGTATTATGGTTAGGATTGAGAATTTTCAACCTAATTAATCCTGACTAATTAGCCCGCAACCGATAGAGTTGGATCGAAATCCAACAAATTAGTCCGATTGACATCCAGTTGCATGGGAAATAGGACCGTGGGAGTATCTAGTCCACGCCACCTTCTACACAACCAAACACACACATAGAGTCCATTTTCTACATTTTCAACCCAATCGTATCAATTTTTTTCCCTTATTTTTATCCCAATCTTTTTACTCACAACATGATTTTCCCTTTCGCCTTTATCTTCAACCACCATTGTTGTTAACCATTTGAACGATGAACTGAATGTGATGGTTGAATGTTGCCGATGGGACAAATTCTTTAAAACACACGTTGAATGAATTGGTGTATTTAGGGTCCTTAAATTGTATACTCCCTCCGTCCCAAACGAGTAGTCCCTTTTCTTTTCGGCACGGAGATTAAGAATTGTGAGTGTAGTGGAATTAATATTTTATTGGTGAGTGCGAAAAAGTTTGCTATTTTAGGAAAGTGGGACTAATTTATGGGACAAACAAAAATGGAAAATGAGACTACTTCAACGGAACGGAGGGAGTACATTTTTATATTAACACACCCATATATTTTGGGGCCCTAAAGAATTGGAGCCTGGGCTATTACCCTCCTAGCCCGGCACACCCAGAGCCGGCCCGATAATGAACCACTCACCAATATAATTATAAAAATTTATATAATATATTAAAATAGTTTCATATTTTTTTCTCTCAATTATTATTGAAATACGTGTATAAATATAAATAAAAATATTAAATAAATTAATGATATTATTGTAGTTATTCGTTAATAATTGTAATTTGTCAATTTATATATGTTGAAAAATGTGTGCATGCCGAAATAAAATATTTTTTTCAAAAATGATTATATATTATTTTCATTTAAAACTTAAGTTCATGTATTTATATTAAAAATGACTTAATTTTAAAACTGCTAAACTTTTACTTTAAATTATTTTATTTTGAGTACAAATTTAAATAAATAATATATGTGGTGAAAGTTTAATAAAAAAGTTCAGTATTTTCACAGATTTTTATAATATGTAATTAGTATTATTTTAAACAAATACAGTAATATCATTACTAAACATAAAGACTTTAGTATTCACCACAATATTATAATAAAATTATTTATATATTAGCTTGAATAGTATTTATTTGCGCAATATATAAGTGTAAATCTAATATATTGTATAACAACTACCCCATCCAATTATGCCATGCACAATGTTTCTTTATTTCAATAACTTGCATGTTGTCTATTAATATAATAACTAAATACAAATTCTCATATAAGACGGTCTCATCATTTTTATGGTGAGATGGATTTAATAAAATGATGTGTTTTTTCTATTGTAAATAATGTATTTCTTTATTGTAAATAATGTAATTTTTAAAAATAAAATAATGTATTTAACTTATTGGAATGATGTATTAAGATCTGTCTTACAATAAAAAATAATCAAACCGTCTCTTAGGAGACCAACTCATAACCAAATAGTCTGGCACTTCCGAATATTAAAATTCCAACTTATAAAAGTAAAAAAAAAAGTAATAATAATAATTTCGATTTCGTGAAGTAAACTGTTGAAGGTAGACTTATTCTGTATCAAGGAGTTTGTTGGAAGAGAATGTCAACTGAAATTGCAGAATTTGTTAATTGTTTTGATTTTCATGTCAAATACGTGCCACATTTTTTTTAAATTTTATTATAATCAATTGTGCAAGTGCATATCAAACAAACAAAAAGAGATTGACTTCTTTTTATAAAAGACCAAGACTAAAAGGACATAACCTTTGTTAATTAATACTTTCATTCTTTCCAATTATTAGATCCGGATTCTTATTTAAGGGTGTTTCAAATTTTAATTATATGATTCAATTTTATATTTAGTAATTTTGAAAAATGAGAATATTAAATATAATATTGTTTTAAATAAAAATAGTTTTGAAAATTTGATTAAATATTAAATAATTTTTAAAAAATGTGCCACATCAAAGTAAATCATATAATCGGAGGAATATTATGTTTTATACATTTTTTATTACTATTTTTTTAAAAAATATAATGGTAACCCACTATTAATGATTGACTTAAATAAACATTAATTGTTCATGTACAATTATTTGCAAATTGCATGGTCTCTTTATATATATATATCTTCCAAATTCTACAAATGCAGAAACCATCAAAGTATATATCTCTTCATCTCGAATTCCTTGTGAAGAAGAAAATGGAGGGTGAAATAATTTCGAAAGAATTTATCAAACCTTCCTCTGCAACACCTTCCGACAAGAAAATATACAAACTTTCCTTGCTCGATCAAATCGCCCCCCCTATCTTCATCCCTATCATCTTATATTTTCCGGCCAACACTCGCCGCCGCAGCACCCCAGAATCCATCTCTCGCACCACGCAATCGCTGAAGCAATCGCTCTCCAACACCCTCTCACATTTCTACCCTTTTGCCGGAAGAATCAAAGACTCTCTCTCTATCTCCTGCAACGACGAAGGCATGCTATTCGTCGTCGCTAAACATGGCTACCCTCTGTCGGATTTCCTAAAAAACCCCGACGCCGACGCCAACGCCGCCGCCTCCCTCACCCACATCCCAGCCCTGATCACCTGGGACGAGCCGGGCCCAGGCGATGAGGTCGCCATGGTCAAAGTCAACCACTTCGACTGCGGCGGCGTCGCCATCGGCTTCCTCTTCCTTCACAAACTCACCGACGGGACTTCGATGACGACGTTCATGAAGTCTTGGGCAGCCGCCGCGCGTGGCTGCTCCCAGGCGGTGCTGCCGGACTACGGGCCGCGGTCTCTCTTCCCTTGCAACGAGACGATGCAGAGAGATATGCATACCTCCTCCCTCATGAGACGTTACTTCGGTTTCGGGAAGACCGTGACGAGGCGCTACGTGTTCGAGGCGGCGTCGATATCGAAGCTCAGGGACGGACTGATTCCTCAGCCGGAGCAGCGGCGGCCGACGAGAGTCGAGACGGTTTCGGCGTTTCTGTGGAAATGTTTCATGCTCGCATCCGCGGCTGCAGGCGGCAGCGACCGCTCGGCGTCTCTGGTGAGCCACGGAGTGAACATGAGAGGGAGAGCCGAGCCGGCGTTGCCGGAGCACAGCTTCGGCAACTACATTTGGACCGTGCCGGCGGCGGCGCCGAGCGGCGAGGGGAATGATTTGAAGGTGTTGTTTGGGAAAGTGAGGGAGGCGATAGGTGGGGTCGACGCGGAGTTTGTGGGAAGAATGGAAGGAGAAATGGGGTTTGCCGGCTACTGCAGAAATCACGAGGAAACGCAGAAGGGATTTGTGGAGAACTGCGACTACTTGTCGATCGTGAGCTGGTGCAATTTCGGTTTTTACGAGGTGGATTTCGGGTGGGGGAAGCCGGCGTGGATCAGCAAGGGCGGCGGCGGCGGGAGTGATGCAGCGGAATGCCCGTTTCTGAATATGGTGTTGTTGAATGATACACCAGAAAGGGATGGCATCGAAGCATGCATCACTCTCGATGAACGTCTCTTTGCAGAGATGGAAAACATCAAGGAGCTTCGTGATTTGGCTTTGCCTGATCCCAGCCCTTTGGAAATCGCCGCCATTAATCCACTGTCGCTGTCGGATGACTGATGATGATGGTCACCATCCTTCTTTTAATTTAATGATTTCATTGTTTATGTTTATCATTTTTTTTTTGTAATTTTGTTCCTTTCTTATTATGAGATAAATAATCCTATTGAGATTTATTGATTTAAAAATTAATATTAGTACAAAAATAATAATTAGTAATGTACTTAACATTAAATTAAGAAATATAAATATGTTAAAAACAAAATTAAATGTTGATGCTTAATTATTGAGGTTCGATTTGTAATAAAATAAGGACTCTTGGAACTAATTATAAATATAAGAGAAAAACAACTAAAAACGATGAAATGATGTAATTATGTTATGAAGAATGAAGCGTGAATCTTGAAATTTGCAGAGTACGTACAAGTGTAATGGGTGAAATGTCGTGCTAAAAATGACCTCCTACCTCATTTTTTATAGTTCAAGATGAGTAGTTATAATCCTAAATGATTCGGAAGATTGTTTCAATTTTTTTGGAGGTCGTGATTGGAGGCTGGCGATGACGTCCTTTCCGAAGGTTATTCAATTAAGACTTCTCAACGGTCCTTCGAATTATTCTCCAGTGGGCTATGCGGTGAATCCTATTTTGTTCCTTTCTTATTATGAGATAAATAATCCTATTGAGATTTAGTAATTTAAAATTTAATATTAGTAAAAAATAATAATTAGTAATATTAAATTATGAATATTAAATACAAAATTAAATATTGATGCTTATTAGGTATTGTATATATTAACAAAACTTTTTAAAAATATGTATTTATTGTGATATTATATTTGTTGTGCCCCATAGTACATTTTAAGCTTATTTGTTGCCGATTGAAGTCCAATAAAATAATTTCATGCCAAGATGAAAGTCATTTTTTATTTTTGTCCATTTAGTGAAGAAAACTGCACATGGACTTATTCAGCATTGGTGGAGACTGCTTGTTGTAAAAGAATGATTGCAGAATTTGTTGCTTCAACTTTTGATTTTTCTAATATTTCTTTTTTTTTTCTCATGTAATGTACTTGCCAAATATATACCACTTTTTTTTCCCTTAAAAGAATCACATTTTTTTTATAATTATTATAACTAAATTATCTTTTTTTTGACAAGGTTGCCCACTACTAACATTAAGGGGAAAGTATCAATTATATTACAAACTATCCTGGTTTTCTTAAATATATTACAAATTATGCATATTATTAAAATATATTACAAACTATCAGTTTTGTTCCAAATTTATGAAGGGAACAAATTTTCGGCGACGGAAATTTGACGTGGCTCACCGGATGAAACGTCAACATTTACAATTACACGTCATCGTACAAATATATTACAAACTATTGTAATTATTAATTTCTCTTATCTTTATATTATTGGTTATTGTGCCGGAACCAAATGAGACTAATTCCGTGGGATGAAGGAAGTATAGTTTATGTATAATGGCAAAAACTTGCGTTAGGCACGCCTAAATAGTTTAGGCGGATTTTATCCATACCCAAATGGGTTCACCTTTTCCAAATAGGATTTATTAATCCCCAATTAGGGTATATTAGATAGATTTGTGTTGGATTAATGGATAAAACCCGTCTAAACTATTTAGACGTGCCTAACCTGAGACCTTAATAATTCACAAATTGTGATTTATTTAAGTTTTAAACCTTAATGCGCCCACTAACCGAAAAGTTTATTAATATAATGATTGACTTAAATAAGAAATATAGTTTATGTATAATAATGAAGGATGTCATGCATGCCTCATGGAAGGACAGACTCTATCTAATGGGAAGAAGTACAATCTCCCATCAAAGACAATTGGGCATTTAATAAGAGACTGCCCATATGTGTTCTTGATTCCTAGAATAAAGAGTATGAGAATCATTGAATTTAGAAGTAAATTATTAAATTGAGTATTCCTAATAAAACATATATTATTAAATTAAAATAGGAATTATCAATTTTATTTTATTATAGATTAGTTCATATTTGAATTTTGTTATTATAGATTATTAAAGAAATCACTTATTAATAATTAGTTATATATTATAATTGTTATATAATTACCATATTTATTATCATTAACTACCTAAAATGATACATTACTATATTTAGCGAGTATATTTTGGAACCGAGGGATTCTTTTATCATATATATTGATTTGAAGAATATCATAATAGTGGGATTATTTTAACATAAATCAACTGTTAGGAATTTTTATTAGAAATTCCTAAGAGTAGAATTAAACATCTCACGAGAATAGTGTGTTTAGCTAGATTAACTTAAATTTGTAATGTCATATATAAAAATTATCGGATTAATAACAGAAATTAATTTACAAGTCTTAGAGAATTTAAATATTCCAAGGAAAGCCCATAAATCAAGACTGCAATTCACTTTGAAAGAGGTTACCGAATTACAAAATCTATGAGCTTACTTGATAGTTCCCTCTGCCGATTTATTGAAGGCTTCCATTTCCATATCCGAAAGCTTTCAGGCTAATTCTATCAGCTTTCCGTGTTCTTTCTTGAACACGAGGCTCTGTACTTTAAGTAATATCTACTTTCGTTTACTTACTTTCTGAGTAAGAATACACTTTGGAGTTGTCATTTTTCCGGTGACAACTATCACGGGTGTACGCAGTGGTGAAAGTACTCTACCTAAGACGAGGAGGTCATGAGTTCGAGCTTCCATGATATATGTAGGGTGTTTGTATTTAATATATTTTTTATTTTTATTAAATTTATATGTATAGTTTAACATATAATCTAAAAAATAATTTATATATAATATTGATGAATAAAATTTAAATATATGTTAAAAATTGCTAAGACATATAATTTTGATAATTATATTTAATTTACGCATTGCGCGGATGCAAATCTAGTTAATATATGATATGCAAAAAAAAAATGTACTGAATAAGATAAAATCATTAAAATATTTAAAAATTTATCAAATTTAAAATAGATTATAGGAGTTTTATCGATTTAGGACCCGAAAGATAGTTTAATTGTCAATTCAGAACCCGAAAGATTAATTGTCAATTCAGGACCTGAAAGATCACAAAACTTCTCAATCCAGGACCTGAAAGATCATACAATTCTCAATCCATGACCTCAATATCAGGTCCTGGATTGAGAATTGTTTGATCTTTCGGGTCCTGGATTGACAATTCATCTTTCGGGTCCTGAATTGACAATTTAACTATCTTTTGGGTCCTGGATCGACAATTCTCCTAGATTGTATTAACGAAGAGTGAGAGGAACGCGGGTATGATAAATGGTTCATTTATTTACTAAACTAACCTCATAATTAATTTAAAACACTAATTCATTAATCATTATTATTGATTATAACCGTTGATTCCAAAAATATAGATGACCATGATGAGTTCCTAGTTTATTCACATGAAATCTTATATTTGAGTAAATCGTTGCTTAAATTTTTGTTTGTAGGGTTTTCTCCTTAAAAGTTAAACAATGTCCGACTATTTGCCGGCGGATATCTGGAGGGAAATCCTCCTAAGATTGCCGGTCGAATCCTTAATCCGGTTCACCGCCGTCTGCAAATCATGGAAGGCTCTCATCGTTAGCCCGGCTTTTATCAACGCCCACCTCTCTCTCTCTAAGAATCGCTCTATTCTTCGTAGTTATGACGAACTTGACATGGATGATGACTACTTATCGCGCAACTTCGTGGCATGGGGAAGTAACGGGTCTTTCGAAATAACCGCTTCTTTGAATTCCAAACTCCCTTTCGAATCCCAAACTGAGTGGTACAGACTCGTGGGTTCTTGCGATGGGATCGTATGCTTAACCGACTCTTTGCAGCGCGTAATTCTATGGAACCCTTCAGTTAGGAATCATGTGGTTTTACCGCTGTCGCAGGCAATCGCCAATCCGAAAGAACCCCGAGTCTGTTTGATAGGGTTTGGAGTAGCGAATCATGTTTACAAGGTTGTTCGCCTCGTTTATCGTCGGGAGCACAACGGTTATGGCTTTCGTATTCCGCCGCAGGCTGAGATATTTTCGATTGGCATGGAGGGTTGGAGAAGTGTTGGGGGGTTTGATATCAAACTTGGGTATGAGTTCATGATGATGCGTCAAGTTTTTTTGAATGGTATTATACATTGGTTTGGGTATGAACCAATTGCCGATAGATTCTCGCGCCGCAGTTCAATTTTGACGTTTGATATGTGTGATGAGGTTTTTGGCGAAGTGATGCTGCCGGATGTGTTAGCAAGGAAGGATTTATGTGTTTACAAGATTGGGGGATCACTTGCTGTGATGGACTCTGGTTCATATACTTTCTATGAGACTTGTGATGTTTGGGTAATGAAAGAGTATGGTGTGAAAGCGTCTTGGACGAAGTTATATAACATTCTTATGGAAGAAGAGTATAGGCATGATAAAGCATACTTCGACGTGATTGGCTTTAAGAGTGATGAAGCTCTTCTGGATTACATGGACTCAGTCTTTGATGGATGTCATCGCTTAGTTTCCAATTATCTAGATATCCCGCTGAGTACGGATCTTGAAACCCGTGGAAATCCGAGGTTCTATATCGATGATTATGTGGAAAGTCTTCTCTTGCTCAAAGGAAATAGTGTACCTGATGTGGGGGAAATTGGAGAAGCATTGGTGGAGGGGTTGGATATAAACGAGGACTTAAATTCTCAAAATTTGTTGGTTTGATCTTGACATTTAAATTCTCTTTTTTGTTTTTTCAAAATGGCATAGTTAACTAGTTCTCTGTTTATT